>CAEGAE010057049.1:0-139361 GCA_903067095.1 Girardinus metallicus
TATATATATATATATTAAATGGAAAGATTAATGAAGGTTTATTATCATTTGTAAATATTTTGAATCATCTCTCATGTCTACCAAACTGGAGGCTGAATGAAAAATATGCCAAAATTCAGAAAGCCTGGAAATAAATCTGATCAAAATTTATTTGAAAGAAAAGAAGTAAAGCATGAAGAAAGTAGGGCTGGCTTTAAATGTATCAACTGTACTTGTATATATGAAGTATTAATCTTCATACACCTCCATGTAAGTATTTGTCTCTTCTAATACCTGGCTGACATTTCGAACATTTGGAGCCAGCTCGTCTCTCAGCCTCTTCATTGCTGCTACGGGCGTTTCACTGAAGTATGGGGGCTCTCCGTCGACCATCTCCACTACCATGATACCCATTGACCACACATCAACCTGGTGGACGTAAAAGCAAATAGTGTAAAAGCTCTGGCAGCACAGGTTCATCGTGAGTGGTTTTTTCCTCACCTCTGTGCCGTACGGTGATTTGGAGATGACCTCAGGAGCCATCCAATAAGGAGTCCCTACTAGAGACTTCCTCTTAGGGATGTCCTTACTGATCTGGGCACAGAAACCGAAGTCTGACAGCTTCACCTGGGGAGAGCCCAACAAAATTACACATTCACAAAACTGAGAAATCAAAAGGAAGGGGACAGGCAGGAGGTGGGGATGAGTATGTGTCGTACCCGTCCATCTAATGTGAGTAGGATCGAGTCACTCTTGATGTCTCTGTGAATGACGCCTTGTGAATGGAGATAAGCCAGGGCTTGCAGAACAGCTTCACACACTGTGGCAATCTGCTCCTCACTCAGTCTGCAGGATGACAAGTTTTACACACATTGAGTCTGACTTTATATGGGCATTTCACACGTTCCCATCAGCTCTCTCGGGCTATCGCAGCCCAAGAGAGATGAAAATTTATGAATCACCGTGCGTTAAAAGCAACGATAAAAGGTGCAAGGTTCAGAAAAACAACTCCCACACAAGCAGAATGACGAATGAACATGCTTCTTCCTCGGATATAGTCTGGTTTGGATATTTCACAAGGGCAACATAAACATTTCCAGAGTCTGCAATAGTATTTGTGCACCTGGAAGTTTTGCACATTTGATTCAAAAATCTATGTATTTTGCTGGAAGTTTGGGTGATGGACCAACATATGTATCACAGAAAGTCAAACAGGAATAAAATATGTTTTTTTATATTTTTTTATGGAAACAAAAGGCCCTAACGTATTTATAATTTTATTTTAGTCCTCTTTACTGTAAAAGCCCTGACTAAATGGGGCACAGCCAATTCTAATGCAGCTGTTCTGTGAAGGCCTCAGAAGTTTGTTAGAGATCACTAGGGAACAAACAGAATCATGAAGCCTAAGAGACACATCAGACTTATCAGGGATAAAGTTGTGGGAGAGATTAAAGCAGGGTTAGATTATGAAACAATTTCACAAGTTTTAAAATTTTCAGAGTTCTGCACAATTGTCTGAAAATGAGAAGACTTTCCTGAGCATGGTGGCCATTCACCTAAACTGACATGCAGAGAAAAGTGAACAATAATCAGCCATAAAGGACCAGCTGTAGGAGGTGAAACACTAGTAGTGGACATCACCCATGATACACCAGAGAAATATGGTGGTGGCAGCATCATCCTGAGACGCTCTTGTCTTCCGAATGGACAGGGAGGATGGTGAGAGTTGATGGGAAGCTGATTCATCTTCAAGTAGGACAAGGCTTCAAGCATACAGAAGACTATACATCAATAGCCTAAGTCAAGGCCTAAAATCAAATCAGAATCTGTGGCAAGACAAAAAAAACTGATACTGAAATATACCCTCCATCAAATCTAACTGAACCTGAGGTATTGTACAGGGACATACTCTAAAAGAGTTAAAGCTTTAATTACAAATCCACATCACACTTTTCTGATTCTTTTTTGTAAAAAAGAAAAGTAAAAAACTGTCATTTTGCTTTCACAACAATATTTTTGTTTTCACAACAAAAATACATCAATCTTTTTGGTTTTGATTGGAGTGAAACTGTTAAAAGAGTGTGAATACTTTTGCAAAGCTCTGTAGGAGACAGGAAACCACAAAGCCTCTTCATGTACCAAGATATGAGGAAGTCAGGAACCTAGTAGATACCAGGTTCTTATCCAATGACAACAAAGTATTATACTTCATTATACTAATGTGTAGCAATTGAAGAAAAAACACGCTCTTCTTTTTAACTGCTTTGCCAATACACCTGCTCAATCTGGTGTCAGATTTTATGTCACGTGTCCTTATTAAACTGAACTAATCCAGGGTTCATCACCTGAAATGAGAAAAAGAAAGACTACTGCTCAAAACACTAACTTTCACAATTTAATTTCCTGGTGTGTGGGTGTTATAATATAAAAGGAGTAACAGATATCTCAAATGTCTACCTAGAACAGACTGAAGGTAGTATTTAAAAAGTAAAAATACTTTACTATCTTTTTTTTTTTTTCTCCAGAGGGAGCGGAGAGCAGACTAAACGGCAGTAGATATGCTGTTTGGATGAACACTGATCACTCTCCAGTTGATACTACACCACCCCCTTGTGGCTGTTCATGTCTCTGACTATGGGTTGTAAAGCGGTACCCAAAGTTTTGCTGATATGTTTTTTGTACCTGGTTTCAGACACGATGTTGGTCAGGGCCCCTCCTTGCAGGTATTCCATGATGACCCACAGCTCCTCTTCCACGAGGGCAGACTTGAACATCTCCACCACATTCTTGTGCTGATAGTCCCTCATGATCACCACCTGCAGCGAAAATATATGTACAATTGTCAAAAAGCTACACACCATTATGTTTCCTTTTATTTTTGTGGCATAAAGACCTTAGTGTCCAGCAATTCTGAGTTTGTCAAGTATATGCTTTGGGGTACTTGAATGAAATAGGTCAACATCAAAAATGCTGCAGGCTCTTTGCCCGTTCTGATTTCCCTATCTCTCAAATGACAAATGTTTTTATTATTAATTATTATTATTATTATTATTATTATTATTATTATTATTATTATTATTATTATTTCTTGTCTTCCACTTGCTGACATCCCTTATTTGAGTAAATCTACAGACTTAACCAAACATAAGTGAAGTGACAGGTAGAAGAAGTTCGGAGAAAAACTTTGGCCAGTAAGTCAAGCAAAATAGTTTTTAAACATTACACAAATGATGGTGCTTTAGGAAATTAATACTGAAAGCCCCATTGTGATTTCCTGTGAGTATAAAATACAGTGCCATGCATCTTAGTACTTTGAACTTTGTCACAGTTTGTCAAGTTGCAATACAAACCTCAGAATGTTTTATCATAATTTTATGTGATAGACCAACACAAAACAGGTCTTAAATATGAACAACAATGATTCATGCATTTTATATTGTCTAGCTCCTGCTTTTCTAGAATTACCTTTCACTGTCATGTACAATCTTTTTGAGTATGTTTCTACTAAATTTGAATCCTGAGAGTCTCAATAGAGCTCAGTCAGATTGGATGGAGATGATCAGTGAACATGAATATATGCTTTGATTAAAACCATTCAATTGTAGATCTGGCTGCATGCTTTTTCCTTATTATAGCTCAAGACTTTTGAAACTCTTAATAGATTTTCTTCTGAAATTGTCCTGTCTTTAGCTCTGTCATTAGTTTATTAACTTTGACAAGCTTCCCAGTTTCTGCTAAAGAAAATGCATTGTGACAACTTGCTACTGCAAGGTGCATGGTGCAGCCTTAGTTTTCCTCCACATATTACTATATGGAGGTGTATCAAGCCTTAGTTTTCCTCCTCATATCTGAAGGTCTCAGTTGACCTTCAAAAGTGTTACTATGGCCCTGCTGACTGCTTTTGCGGTTAATGGTTTCCTTGCTAAGTCTCTCAGTTTAGGTAAACAAGCCTTGTCTCATAGGCTTGCACTTATGCCATACTTCCATTTTCAGATTAAGAACAGTGCTCTGTTAGATGTTTGAAGCTTGGCATATTATCTATAACCACACCTATAACCTCTCCACAACTTTATCCCTGACTCTTATGGTGTGCTCTGTGATACATACAAATGGGCTCTCTATACTAATTCTTAAGGTAATTGCTTACATTGGACTTTACAATGTAAGCAATTACATTGTAAAGTCCAATGTAATTGTTTTCAGACCTAGTCTGAAAACATATGGGTTTTCAGACTAGGTCTATTTTACCAATAGACTTTTAATGGTAAAACATTTTGAAATTCAATCTTTCCCCTTTCTCTTTACAATTATGCACCACTTTGGGTCTGTCACATAAGAAAAACTTGTTGAAATTGTTGAAATTTGGTTTGCAACATGACAAAATGTGAAAAGGTTTAAGGTATCAATACCTGCACATGTAGATCCCCTTGTGAGATCTATCTTGATCTCTGTACCTCATTAAAGAGCAGCTCCCTCCTCTGCTGCCGCCGCAGGTCCATCATCTTCACAGCAACTTGTCTTCCAGTGTGCTTTTCTGTAGCAATACACACCACCCCTGTGGAGCCCTCCCCGATCTTCACAAAGTTTTCCAGATAAGTCCGTGGGTCGCCCTTATCCACCACCATCTGCAGGGCTGCTTTGAACTGTTCGTGTGTCACCTTGGGAGGGTCAGGGGGCGGTCGAGGTGCAGGATGCTGAGGCGGTCTGAAAGCAGGGGAGCAGGTTCCTGGAGGACTGGTGGCTAATGAGCCTGTGGGTGAAGGTCGAGGTTGAGATGGGCTGTCCTGCCGGGGGTAAGGGGGGTTTGGGCATCCAGAGTGCCTGAGGAAGGGGTCTGGTACACCAGGCCGCAGCCCCATATTAGGAGACAAGCCTAAAGTGTAGCTTGCCGAGGAGCGCACCATACGCTGAGGTCTAATGCCTCCTACAAGAGGACTGCTGGTGCCGGTCGGCAGGAAACCGGAGTGGTATCTCACCGACGACTCTGCCTGCATGACAAGAGAAGAGAGGCAGCTGAAAGGGTGTTGGCTGCCTGCCTGGGAATCACTGTCCACTTTAAACCTGGATGTAAATCAGGTCCACCATTTTCACTCTGCAACCACTTCACCGATATTAATCATGTTAAGATGCTACGATATGGCTTTAAGATTCTCAAGGAGAACAAGGCAGCATTTACAACCTCACAAGCACTTCAGCCCACATTTAATTTCTTAACACTGGACTCAATAAAATACCCAAAGTCACAATCATATTTAGTGAAAGGGGCTAAGTCACAGGTGTTTTTGACATGGGCATTTCTGAAATCTCAACCTCTTCATCTTCTGTATTCAAATGCAAATACATGAAAAAAGTGATAGAGTTTCAAAAATTGTGATGATTCCTGAGTGCTATATGTTGCCATGTCTCTAATGTATTAATTCAACACTAAAAAATATTTACAGAAGCAGCTAATGTCAAGTAAACACTTATGCCCAAAAGTATTCATATGCCTGGCAGATTTTTATTAGAAATTCATTTTCATAAAGTAGTTTGCCTCTGATAGGAAATGAGAAAGGCATCTCTCAGTATAGAAGATGATAAAAAAGAAGTACCAATTTTGGAAAAAAAAAAACATGTATATCTTTATTTATGATACTTTGGCAATTTATCTTCTGTGATTAACTCCAAACCTTTGAATAATTTTATGACAATTATTTCTTGCAGTTTCAGGATCAGACATTCATATGTTTTTAAGGAATATGAAAATATCTTTTTAGTTGAGAAACTATGCATACTTGACTTTATGAGTCATTTAGAAAAAAAGAAAAACACAAGATATTTTAATTTTTTCTTTTGCTGTTTTTTTAAAAGTAACCAATGAAAATATCTATAAAAATATGTTTGTGATTATTATTTGATATTCAGGCTGAATAAGCTAGCAGGTTAAAGTTCTACAAATTAACCATTAAAATGGCTCTTATTTAATTAAAGAAAAACATCTTAATACATTCAGGCCACATGTATAATAATCTGATATATACTCAGCATCAAAAATATGCATAAATGATGTGATCCATGAATAATTTATAGTCTTTGCAAAGATGTGCTTACTTTTAGATCATAGGAGGAGAATGGCCTCCCTGGGCTGTTCTGTGCGTGCATGTACATGGGTAGATTGGGTCGGAGTTCTGGTCCAATGCTCCCTTGATCTCCGTGGAGCTGCTGGAGAGCCACAGCAGGGCTGTAAAAACATGCTACAGGTCTCTGATTTGGTGGCATTCCTCTGGGAAACTGGAAATCTCTTTTCCATATCAGCCTTTCCTGAGGACTTCCCAGCTCTCCGCTCAGATATGGTCCGTGACTTGGTGCTGGGATGTTCTGAGGTGGAGGAGGCTGCAAGGGGCCCTCCACTGAGCTGACACCGACCTCATAGGTCGACTTGGCTTTTGGCAAGATTCCATTGGGCTGCAGAGTGATGCTCTTCTTCATCCCCAGGTAGGGGGTGTTGGTTTCACTGTGAATGTTCCTGCCCTTGTCTCTCCAGTGATCCTGACCCTCATCCATGTTGTCCTCGTCGTCCTGAGTTAAGCCTTCATACTGGTAACCATCCCCTTCGTTTACCTCTCCCAGCCTTCCCAGGGACTGGGCCCTCTTCCTGGCTGAGGGGCTGCTCTTCCGCAAAGAGTTGGAGCTGGTCACGGACAGGCGGCTCATGTCGTTGATCATGGCAGAGATGTATTCTCCGTGACCGACCATGCTCCCACGCACAATGGTCTGGAAGAGAAAAGGTAGTTATCTTAATAAAAATATGCATGATATGATTACATTATTGAGAGATTTCAGAGCAAAAGGGATGATAAAAGTGGTATAATAATTGCTCTGAGGCAAGTTAAATTTAGACGTGGGAATGTGTAAAGGACATCTCTGTCATTTTTCAAAGACAGTGACTTTAGTTCCTTTCCCTGGTGGTTTATTCTGACAGTCTGCTGACAAATATAACAAGCAGAGAAACAGATTTTACAGCAGCTCCTCCTGTATATAGAAAATGCATTCATACCTATTTTATGTTTCCACTTATTGTCCTATTAATACATATGAACAAAAATGGATTTTGGGAAGAGACTTAAAGAGGTATGAGTAGTTGGTAGGATTGAAAAGGGCCCAAACTTGCCCCAACATAAAATCATCAGGCAAACCTCAGCTGGTTTGCCAGAAACATGCATACAGTGTGCATGGTGGCTTGTTAGTCAGTCTCATAGTAGAGTCATGTTCAGTCTACAGTCAGTCAACAGCCTCTTCTGTTTCTCTGGTTCAAAGCTATTATATTCACACAGATGGGATAGAGGTAGAGGTTAGTCCTCATCTCACCTTTTGTAGAGTCTCTATCATAGGCTGGGGATAATTGCCTTGGTGAACTATTATAATTTTTCATGTATACTTACTATTAAAACATGGGAAAAAAACATGAACAATATTATGCAATATTTTCTTTATCACAGTGCCTTGCAAAAAACTGTCACATTGTGTCACAGTTATTAACCCAAAGCTCAATGTGTTTCATTTTGTTCTAGATCAGAATAAAGTAGCACATAATTGGGATGTTGAAGGGGAATGATATATAATTACCTACAGTCATGTTGAATAAAAATGAATATTATTGAAAGGTAATTTCAGTATCTTAATTCTCTAAATAAAATACATCAACCAGTTTAATTACACACAAACCAGCTTTTGTGCTGTTATTTATGATGATTTTCCACTTAACCTAAAAGACACACCTTTTACAATTAGAAAATTGCATATTTAGTGCTTTCGTAAGCACTGAATATGATAGATAAATATGTAGATAATTTTAATCTGTGAACAAGCCTCATCGGAACATATATTCTAATTTTATGAACATTGCTGTATCTCCTTACATCAATGAAAATCAGAAAAGTGAGGTGTGCATAGGTTCAGTATCCACCTCCCTCTACTGTTCTACCCCTAAATTAAATCTACTGCAACCAGCTGATTTACCTGAGTTACCTAATTAGAGAACAATTTCCACCTGTGCATATTTGAATATCAGTATAAATTCAGCTGTTCTGTCAGAGGTGGGTTAGAGAACAATAGAGAATAGTTTATGAAACATTGTACAAAATTATTTAAGAGATTATGATTCTTTACCTTCACCTTAGGTTCTGCTTTGTGGTGAACTCAAATAAAGATACTTTAATTTGTGGTCTGTGTTGTTTACAGGATTCCTCATTTGAAGGGGTCTTGTACTGATATTGGTGACCCAAATGCTGACACAGTGGTTCTCATGTTGCACAGCCACCACATCGCAGTGCTTTTTATTTTTCAGGAGGCCCATAAAACTATCAACCCAAACACTTTGTGAAGCACAGAAACCCTGAGATTTGCAGATTGGATCACTCACAGGCATTTCCTTTGCACTACCTGCACTTTTTATTCCTTCTTTATTTGATGACGTTTGTGGGAAAGCACCTTATACTGTTATTAATTGCCTGCATGTGGTAATAAATCTTGTGTTCTCCCATGAGGATTTCAACAGTGTACGCAGCAGGGTCATTAGCGCAGCCTTGCGATAGATAAGGAAGCAAAAACAAGGGAAGGGGAGCAGTCATTCCACGTTGTCATCAGAGTATTATGGGATTGTCTGAGACAGCAGAATACCTCTGCAGCACAGAAAATACTCTCCTGCAGTGATGCAGCTAGCAACGGAACTCTCTAATGAACAACATTTGTGTGGATAAAACAGTGACAAGTAGATTAAAATAAACTTTACTGAAAGTGAAGGTGCGACATACCTTTTTTGGCCTCAGCTCCACCTCTGTGATCCGAGATGGGTCCACCATAGGTCTGGGCCTCCGCAGGTTTTCTATCAGGCTTTGCCATTGCATCGGCAGGCCTACGAAGCAGCCCCGCTTGGCATCAAACGAGGTGTGAACACGGTGCTCGAAGTTTTTTGGCGCTGATATCTCAGGCCTCTTCTTTTTCTTCTTGCGGAACATCCTCAGGTCCAAAAGAGAGGCAGCCTGCCTGCTTCAGTATGTCCCTGACGAGAAAGAAGCAATAAGTAGTGAAGAAACTACTCAGTTTTGTGCAGGCAGCACACAATCAAATAACTGTAATCTTGTCCTTTGAATATAAGCAAATCTCTCCAACCTGTATGGTTGAAAACATGTTTCTATTCCCCTTTATTCTCAGTTTTTTGCTCAGGTGTATTCAAATAAAATCTCCACCACATGGAGGTAATTCAAATGGCTCCTCTGCTCCTCTGTTATGTGAACGTCTTGCATCTGAGACATGTGAATGTCCTATTTTCCCATTGCCTTAAAGGCTGTCACAAGCTTCTTAGAGTGAAAACAGCTCCAGGGAGAGTGGATGGATTTGTGAGCACATGTTTAATGAAGGATATCTGGTCAATTAGGGCTTATTCATTCTCTCTGCCCTTTTACAGACGAACAGGCGGCCAGGCTAGCCGGTGCCCACAGGCTTTCGGTGCATTAAGGAGGCAACACACAAGCTCACTCCCACACACACACACATGCTTATACAAATACAAACATACTATATAAGGATATCTTTAAACTCCTCTTTAAGCCTTTCATATTCTATCCTAATTAGTAGCTCGTGTTGCCCTTGATTGCGGCGAGGTAGCCAGTTAATCTGTGGATGAGCATGCAGAGCAGCTAACTCAGGTTTGCTGTGTGTTCAGCTTTATTTTATTTTTAAATGGAGGGAGCTAATTCAATTACATTACAACACATTTCCTAAGCTTTGCAGCTGTACCTGGAAATAATTACTCATGCTTTAGTCCTATGTAAATATTAATGCTGTCTTATGCAGATCATATTGTAGAGGACGTCCCAGGCAGCGATGCAGGCAGATGTCCTCTGCAGACTATTAGCTGGAAAAGTCCCTTCTTTAAAAGATTAGCAATATTTATGAAACATTTTCTCTGGATTTCCATTTATGCTTTCTCTGAATATTTTAGTTATAAACTTAAAGCGACTAGTAATACTGTCTAGACAATAAAGTTGTGAGCTTCAGTGTTAGAATGAAAAAACCAACCACACAGATGAATAAGATCACTACTACAAGAGATTTAAAGTATGTCGTATTTACTTGTCGCTGACAGGTGCATCTCAATAAATTAGAATTAGCCACAAAAGGTTATTGCAAAAAAAATCCAGCAGCTCAGTGCTGTCTCCAATTATACTGATGGAGGGAAAAACAACATGGACAACTGCAGCTTTGAGAGGATTTTGAAGCAGAACTTAAATTCCTGGTTTGATGGAGACCCATAAGATGTGCACTGTAGCTGACACCAGTGCTGCAACAGCCAACACAAACAGATGTATTCATGTCATGGGATACAACTGTTGCATTCCTTAAGCCCCTCCTGAACCTGAGACAATGATCTTACCTGGACAATGGAAAAATGAAAAGAAGTGTTGCTCAGAGGACTGAAGCCCTTCTTTAAGATTGCTTGAACCTCACAGAAAATCTCAGAAGTACCGTCAAATGTTATTAAAGATGGGATATTTAAAATTATATACACCCTGCAAAATAATCCATGGAAGACTCTTTGTATGCATTACAGCTGTGAAAGTCATGCTGACCAGTTTTTCACATGTTTCCACTAGTATAGCTTACTTCAAGTCAATAGACTAGAAGTACTGCATGTACAAGTACTTGTTTCAAGTTTATGAGGTTTTAGTTTACTTTTGTGACTCCTGATATTGCTGGTGAATGCATCAGACTTTACTGAAGTCAACATCAAAAGGCCATCAGAAGTATCTAACTTTATATCATTTCTGTCTGCAATCACCATTACATCAAACTATGAAATATTTAGAAGTCAACAAGAACAATAACTATCCCTCCTGCGTAACAGAAACATTCCAGCACAATAGCCTTGTGTCAATATGACCTGGAGACAGAAACTTATTCAGTGTCCATGTAGAATTTAACCAGCAATAATGTGGCAAAAACAGAGGCCTTCAAGGTGCCCTGAGTTTATCTAGATAATCTCCCACCATGCACTGTGAAGTGGTGGGAGCTGAGAAAATTAGTTTTGCAACCCTCTGTGACCCAGCAGGCGATCACGCTCGCCAGCCTTTCCTCCCTCCATCTCCACCCCTGAGACCAGCATGGCTCTAAACGATATCAACGCTGCATGTTAGGAGATGTGCTGGTGACTAACCCGCACCACTCGGCCTGCCGTGTCGCAATGAGGTCAGGCCCACCGGTCACATGAGCTCAGTGCAGGAAGGGGTTTCTTGGAAGGATGTGTCCCTCTCCAAGGATAATTCAATCACTCTACTAATATGCTAAGTGTTGCATTAATGTATCACTCTCTCCTTGTGTACATACAGTGGTGCTGGGAAAGACCCTAATCCTATCTGACAGGGACATTATGGTGTAGGGAGAGAACAGTTGGGACTGAAATTACAGACAGACCTGAAAGTATCCTGCAGCCACAGACAGTTGTGTTTTTGCAATAACAAGCTGCAAAACTGAAAATTACTTTATCTCATCTCCAAAAAAGCATCAAGCCATCTACTTTAAATTTATGTAGAGGCAACATTTGTAAATATGTGATGCACATGACAAACACAATTTAATGACTGTGACCAAACAGTTCACTGTTTGCATCTTTGACCATAAAACTTTGCCATTTGGAATATCCAAATGGACAGCTGCACATTACCAATGACGAGTGGATATAAACATCTGATCAGCATTGCAGATAGCTGTTCAGATTTTGGCACTGGCCTAACTGATATTTACAGTTTTACATTCATGAATTGCCCTAAAAGCTGATCAATCATGATTTACTTGAGAGTGAAATGCAGCGCAAAGTCTTTCCTTGCCAGCAAAAATGATGACACAGAAGCAAAAGGGATGGGGGCTTTATGGTCCCTCACCAAGTAATCATTAGTTCAAACTGGAAGCTAATCGGGCACAATCAAAGTGTCTAATCTTTGAAAAGTGAGTAGAAACCTAACAACCTAGGGAACAGACTCACACATACACACATTTATTGCCAACAGGGCAAAATCACTCCAAATGTTGATGCACTTATTGATTTACAAGGTTTAATCACATGCAGCTAGCCTTATTATGACCTCTCAGACTCTGCTGAGCCCATGATGGTCTTGATAACAGTTGCCTATTGATTTCCAGGATAATGCGTATGAGCAGGAGCAAATGTACACAGAGCACGATCTGGTTTTCTGGTCACATCTCCTCTAAAACTGCTGGGACTTAACCCTATGCCTCAGTGGCTTGTCTTGGAGCAATCAAAGTGCAGAGGCAATAGTCAGCTGGCTGCTGTCAGGGATGTGAAGAGCCAGAGAGGATGAGGTCATTCCAAAAATGTTGCTATGCTAGGATTGTTTTTGGATTCAAAACAATCTATGAGAAATAGAGAAATGTCTTGTGGTCTGAGAAAATTACCATCTTGCATCCTTGCTTGAAACCCTGAAAATACCATCCCAACTGTGAGGTTGTGGGATGTTTTGCTCCATGAGAAATAGCTGCCATCATGAGGAAATAACAGAATGAGGAAACAAAAGAGACAAGATCTCAATAAATTAGGCAGGAAATTTAAGCTTGGCCCATATGGATGTTTTCAAATGAACAAAGCGCCAAAGCATATTGCCAAATTAGGTTCAAAGAGGCTTAATGAAACCAAGCAAAAGTTTTGAAGCCACCATTATAAATTTATAATTTCAGTTTAACTTTTTGGCAGACCTGGAAAAGTGTGCTCTAGTGAGGCTGTTCACAAATCTGACTCAGGTACAGCAGTTCTGTCAAGAGGAATGGGCCAAAATTCAAGCAACTATTGTGAGAAGAAGTATGTTGAATAATGGTTATGACCTATTTACATTTTTATAGTCAAAAGTAAGGGTCTGTATGCAACGGTCTGAATTTGAAGGTAGAGTAAAAAAACTGACCTACGAGAGGAAATACAGAGTGAAAAGGGTTATGTCTTTTTATTCAAACATTTAATTCCAGCTCTACTTGAAAAGAGCAAAACTTAATGAAACTTAAAAAACCATAACCTTTTGAAATTATGGGGAAAAACATGCAGCCGGACAATTTTCCTCTCCAGAGTGTCATTACTTAATCCCGTCCCAATCTCAGAGCTCAGCAGAGGATGCAGTCACAACCTTACCAGAGACTGGATGGAGCTTCTTCATCCAGAACAGCAGCTTGGCCTTTCATGCCATGCAGAAATTCAGCCATGCAATCCATATGCTTCCTGCTTACATCACGACAAAAGAGCAGGGGCCACACTTGCTTTCCTCTCATGTTCAAATCACCCCAAGCGGGAGTTGTGGTTGAGTGGGAGGGGATTGAGAGATAAGAGAGATATTGGATTTGCTCGACGTTACTGCTCCCAGCTCAGTTGAATGATTTTTTTCCCCCCCGTTCCCTATTTGCTCTGATTTCTGCTTTTTTCCTTCATGCTGGCATGCATGTAGAGAAATGCAGAGAATGTGCAGGTGACTGTGCTTGCAAGCTTGGTATTTTTGGTTTGGTTTTTCAGTGATCTAATTTTAGTACTGATCGCCCCTCCGCCGCCCCCACCCCCGTCCTCTCCAGCATCAGACACGTGTTTATTTTGTGCAGGATTCATGTCAAATAGTGAGGTGAGGATGGGCAACGGTGGTAGATGAGGTAATCCTCTTTTCTGTTTCTCCAAATGCATCTATAAGAATAATCCAGCTGCTATAGCAGTTCACAGAGGGTTGCAGCTGTAGTATTTCACAGGAAAAGTCCTTAACTGCTGTTTTTGGACTGTGTGATGCAGTGTGGAGGGCTCTTCTATCAGCTTCATTACGATGACCGTTTTACCCTTTGAGTGTAATAAGCCTGTCTCTAACAGAATTGGGTTGGGGGGGGGGGAGCAGGGAGGTCTTCAATGGTCATCTCTTTCTTGAGCTTTCTAATGCACACAGATTCATGTGAGGACATAAAAAGACACAGAATGCAGGACGTGACTGGACAAAGCAATGGGACTGTTTTATGATTTACGTCTCATTTCTCTTTGAAGTCTCCTCTAGAGAGACATGGGATGACTGTTGAAGGACGATAGACTGCTTGTGATGAAATACACTGCATTCAGCGACATAAAATAACATGATGTCGCCATTTATATTTCATGTTAGTGGGCTGATGCTGCATGTCGTGCATGACAAAGTGCAAGGAATATGTGAAATGCTGGAGAATGGCATGCATTTTCTAACTTGCATGGCTCATGGGAAAATAGGTCTAGGCATTTCGGTTAGGCACTGAACTTTGATGTTTGTTTCCAGCAACCCATTGATACCCTCCAGAAGGAGGATGCATCATGAAAGCTCTCTGCTAAAGATGCTGGCTGTTCACGAAGCTCTGCATCTGAACATTTAGTGAATGGAAAGTTGAGTGGGAGGAAAACGAATGGCAGAGAAAGGTGCTAGCAAGACTTGAGAACTGTTTGTACTGCAAATACTACTCATACCTGATTTAAAAACCATCTTATCCCTTTGGCTGAATGACTAAAAACCTGACCTGACCTGAAACCCGGATGAGCTGCAGAAGAGAGGAACGCTGTTATTAAAGTCACCTGGGTTTCTCCAACACCTCAAGATACCCACAGACTGACCCTCTCCATGCCACAATACATTAATTCAGAAATGTATGCCAAAGGAGCCCTGACCAGATTTTGAGTGAATATATCTACACATAAATGCATGTTCATTTTTCCTAAATTTGGCTTAATATTTAATGTCTCCACAAGATGTCCATGCTAATCTTCTGTCCCTTTATGCCAGCCAGAGGCTCACCTCTTCTGGAGTAATTCTCATTTTCTTAAACAGAGCAAATCGTGCTTTGGGAATCTAAAGGAGGAAAGGCAAACAGTACATAACCAAATGACAAAGAGAAAACTAACAAAACCAAATCCTCCTGTGTAAGTTCTGTGCCGATATTACATAAAACACATCAAAGAACCCCTAAAACCTGTCTTTTTATGATTACCTTTACATCTAAACGCAGTGCTCAGTCTAAGTGTGGCTCTTGAATGGAAGCAAAGTCATGTTTTCCACAAATATAGATTTACTTTTGGTGTTGAAAACAAATTTGGGTCAAGCCCCCCTGGTTGGTTCTTTGACTCGTCCAATTTTATCAAATGACTAAATGATTGGATTTCATCTCCCTCCAATATTTGTGTCCTCTTAAAATTTAACAAAGTGAGAGTTTTATTGTGTTTGCCCGTACAAACCATGCAGAAATAGTAAAGATCAAATGAAATGGAAAAGGGGGAAATTCTGATGATATTTGGCTGGAGTTCAGGTTGGCTTTATGTTTAAAAAAACACAATAATTCTTAGAGGTGAGAGGGGAGGAGGACGGTGCGAGGACTCCACATGTAGAAGCTGTGGAATGAGAAGCATTTATACTAAGGTGTGAAGTTGGAGTGGGAGTGATTTAAGTGTGTTTTTCTCCCAAAATGTATATTTTCCCATTTTTGTCTATTTTTCTCCTGCAAAAAAAGTTAATTAAAAAAAAAACTGTCACAAAAAATTGATATCACCCAAATTAGATTTGTATGACTGTAATTTTGTAATCTTCACTGGCTTCGAATTAACAAATGTCAGCCTGGGGATTGGAAAAATTTTGTAAACTTCAACATTTCTGTCCAACTCACACAGTTTTTCTGTTCCTATTGACAAGAGTAAGAGGAATGGCATAATGAAAAAAGCCAGTTGTTTGAAATTTTCCTTTTGTATCAGTGTATATCCTCCTCTCGAGGATATAACCATTTTTATCAGCTCCTCTGCAGTAAACAGGCCACGGGCGGAAAAAAGGGGGAATTTCAGGACAATACAGAGGCATCCACGCAGAGTGCATACATCATTCTGTCATCTGACATAATGGGACTGATTCCCCTAGATGAGGATATGGACAAGAAAACATGTTTGCTCCTCTCTGCAGCGAACATTGTGGACATCAATGGGCTGTGAAAGCAGCAGCTCCCATCTCAGCAACACTTTCAGTGTCACAAGGTGTTTGTAAGATATTTGGATGCTGACAAATTACAAAACAAAATACACTGCTAAATCAGTTCTCCATGTAAAGTAATAACATATACACCACAGCACAGACCCACACTCTTTGACTGAAGATGCTCTTGGCTCTTACTCTGTGTTGATAGAGATGTATGATCACTCCAGACCAATAGCACGAGCTCCACTCTTCTCTCAGGGGTCTAATTTATTGATGTACTGGGACTTGGTGCAAGCTTTACTGTTCATGCAGGAGATTTTGAAAGCTTTGATTTATGTTTTTTTTTTCAGCTAAGGCTTCAGCAAATGTGTTCAAGGGAGGAAGCTGAGCAGTTTTTAAGTTTTATGGTATCAATCTGCACCAAGGCTGCTGCCTCTGTTGAACATCATGGGTACTAATTTGATGCAAAGAGGAAAGTTAAATCATACAAGACTAATTTGGGCTAACGGCATTCTTTTTTTATCCCAGTTGTATCATGACCGGTGGTGATGTTAGGCTGCTCGTGCTCCCTATCAAGAAACTGACAGAAACGTTTTTGAAAAACATCTTAAGCGCTGCAAGTCCTCTTCCTCTCCCTTCGGGTCATGACAGTGTCCCGCTCCAAGCGCAGCAGTTTGCTTTGCCTGTCTTTTTTACTGTGAGCCACATGGAAAATAAAGCAAAAGGAGAAGTGTGACGCAACCCTGCCAAGAAAATCAGAGGATGTTGGAGGGTTCACACCACCCTCAGAGGCAGATGCAAAGTTGCGTTCAGGCATGCAACAGGCCTTCTTTGTCTCCTCCTCTACCCTTTTCCCTTCTCCTTCTTGCATATCAATGAGACACCTGAGACACAACTGCACAGCTTTTACTTCAAGTTTCATCATCACCAGACACAGCAAAATCCAGTCGCTCAATTTAATCTCTATGTCACAAAGAAAATCCTGCCTTATGTTTCCGGGTTCGTGCATGCGAAAATGACAGGCAGGATTATAAACCTTTACAGCATATATTTTGCTTTTAATCGGAACTAAGGGCCTTGAACTATTACGTCGCATTGCAACCACAACCTTCATTGTAATGGGATTTTATGGGCTAAACCAACACAAAGTGAAGCGTAAGAATGAAGAAAACATGAATAAAAACATTACATTCTTTCCTGCATTTTTTTTTTACATTTTTTATCCTGATGACCCTAAATCCAGTTCAAGTAAAATGCACCTAACTAATACCTATAGTCCAGTTCTTTGTAATTTAATTTCAGTATAAATCCATCTGTTCTTTGAAGACCTCTGGGGTTCCTAAGAGAACAGTAGTGAACAAAAAGCATCATGAAGACCGAAACAACAGGCAGGTCTGCAGAGAAATAGGGCCTATAGAGGTTTAAAGCACAGTAAGAATACAAAACAATATCTCGAGCTTGGAACATCTTACTGAACCATGATTATGTGAAAGTGAAAAAACCACAACATGGCCAACTTCTTAAATTGGGTAGGGAGAGCATTGATCAGAGGAGCAGCCAAGAGGCCCATGGTAGCTCTGGAGGAGCTGCAGAGATCCCCAGTAATGGCATCCATCCTGGCATCTGATGGTAGGATGGATGCAGTACATTTTTGACAATAATAAATATTAACTCAGGGATGGTGAATAAAATTGCAAACCACACTTTTCAGATTTGCATTTGTAAAAAGTTTTTTTTAAAAGAATGATTAGTTTCCATTTCACTTTCGTTCAACTCTATCACGTAAAATCGCAATACACTGAAGTTTGTGATTGTGATGAGACAAAATATGAAAAGTTCCAGCATCGGTGTGAACTTTTTTGAAGGTCCAAGAGTAACTTGAGGCTGTGACTGTCAGGAAGAGTGAGTGGCCTGTGTAGGTCTTGGAGCTCTGGACTGAAACTAAAATCCATACTCTTCCTTAAAACATCTTAGCCTTAGATTGATTTCTGCTCAACACTTAGCATCTAATAAAGACCCTGATAGAGAGACTCTGTTACTTTCTGCAGCACTGAAAACTGCTCTTGTTTCTTCAGTCTGCATTCGAACAAAGCACAATTCAAACATTGCCTCCCACGTTTATGCAAGCTCTTGTACAACAGATTTTCTAAATGTTCTGAACACATATAACATGTCCGCTTTCTTTTTGCTCCAGGTTTCAGAAAGTGACAAATTCTTTTTTGGAGAAGCTTTAGCCGTAAAGTTCAGGCATACTCAGAAATCCATCCCACTGTGCTACATCCTAATTCCTTGAGTTAGAGGCTGAGAGCAGAGGGGGAAGGAGAAAGAGGATGTTGGGGTTTTGAGGAGGAGGGGTGAGCAGAAGGTGAAGGCTCCTCTTTTAGATCCATCACTGGATGCATCAAACAACCTCCTCAGCTGTCCTCCTTTTTTCCCTCCATGCCCATCTGCACCTGGCTGCAATGCATTCTGCTCACAGCCTCTCCACCTCCGTCTCCTTCTCCCTCCACCATGGCTGATGCTTCAGCGATGCCATCCATGCACAAGCTTGCTCCTTCTCAATGACGATAACCCTCATTTCCCTTTTTCTCCCTCCCCCTCCTCTCTCTTGCCACCTTTACCCCCCTCTTTCCTTGTTGTGGGGAGACAGGGTAACCAGCTCTCTGGAGGGGATAAATTGTCAGAGGAGAACAAAAAGGGAAATCACTCATTTCTTCTTACCGTGCTGTCCAGTGAAGAAGAGAGCCTCACTCCTCCAGGAAGGATTGGAAGCACAATTATGCACTTGCTCCCTTACATTCACACTCATATGCACTCACACAGCAGATCCATCCTTCTTTCTCCCTCACTCACACACACAGCGACGAGGAAGGACTGGCTCTCAAGCCAGAGCGCGCTGCAGGCTGCCGCTTGCCTGGGAAAGCCTGATGCGTTCCTCCCTCCAGGCAGAAGCACACGTTGCCATCTCAAAGGCTCTTTGTTGGGGCTGATTCATCTCCGGCTCCTTGGCTGAGTGCTGCCCCATGCGCCGGCGGTTCCTCCTGGGGACGCTGCACAAAGCTGGGACAAAGCCATGGTAGAGAAAAAGGCAGCGTCCGTGAGGAGAGAATATCACGGCCCCATCATGAAGCTCCTTCCATCCATCCTTCCTCCTCCTCCTTTTCTTCTTTTCCTCTCCCTCTCAAGCTTGCTGGCTTTCTACACACACCCTCCCACCTCCCTCTGTCTTTATCACTTCCCTCCTTCTTTCCCTCCTCCTACTCCCTCATTGGTCTGCAAAAGAACTGATAGCTCTGTTTGTGTGTGTGCGCGTGCGTGGGGGTGTGTGTGTGTGTGTATTTTCGGTTTCCGGTAACAGTGAGGAAAGGAGAGCTCTTCTACACCTCATCACCTGGGATACCTTTCGCCCTCCTCCCCCACCCTTCCATTTCTGTCCCTTCACACGTAACATGAGTGACAACAGAACAAGAGGGTGATGCTTTCACCCAGTAAGCTGCTGTTCATTTCAATGCATTATCCCTAGGATGGCAGGGTCAAGGATGGCAGATGGCATCGGAGTCAAATGTTTCGGATGCATGTGATTGGCCAAACCTCCTTCCATCATTAAAATAACTTACATCTTCTTGTATGTCCAATGTTCCCAAGTGGATAAAAACACAACAGACTGCCAAGGTCCTACATACAATCATCTCTGAAGTAAAACATCCTTTCTCCACTATTAATTCCTGAATAATTTATACAGGAGCAAGAACAAGCCTCAAAGCAGGAAAATGTATTAGGGTCAAGTCATGCAGAAACTGCCTTCAAGGCTGAATCGGATTTGGGTCATACGTGTAGTGTGTGGCATTTTGATATTACGGAGCCCTGTAAAGGAACTAAAACAACGATGGTTCTCCTTAGGAATGGAAAAGTCTACTGAGAAAGCCTACAGTGCAGCAATCTGCATAATAATGACAGATTTGCCTCTGGGGGGTACCAGAGTCTCCGTCGCTCTGTCTCTTTTACCCCTAATATGTCAACTATGTTGCCACAGAGATGTACCTTACAAAGTAATTGGAATAGTTCGGTGTTAAGCAATGTAAAGACCACAAACATCAATGTATTTTAATGGGACCAACACAAATTGCACATTGTTGAAAGCAAAGCTACATTAGGTCTCATTTGCTGTTTGCCACAAACCTTAAGGGACACAGCAAACATGTAGAAGAAGGTGCTCTGATCAAACTGAACTTTTGGCTTGCATTCAAAACTCTTAGAGATGGAAACTAACGCTGTACATCCCCATGAACCTCCATGGTGCAACATGGTGGTAGCAGCCTTATTAGCTGGGGATGCTTTTCTTCTTCGAATGTGTAAAAAGCTTCAAAAAACAGGATGGTGTGGTGGAGGTTCACCTTCTAAACAGGCAAAATAATAGAGTGAATAAATGAAAAAATCTTTTATTGGAGAAATTCAAGTGCATCAGCAAAGTGACAGACAAATCAAAATAAGATTTTAAAAGATTGTACAGAGCTACAATGAAATTGTTTAGACCTAATCTTATTTATGTGCTACAATGAACCAGCTAACCAGTTCAGACTTAAACCTGATTGAGACTGTGGCGAGACTAGGACATGTCGCTACAGAAGCTTTCCATTCAGACTGACTGAACCTGAGAATCTTTATTAAGAGAAATGAGCAAAAATGTATTGAAGACTAAGAGAATCTGAACATAGATGCATGACACACATTTGTCTAAAAAATATATGTATAAAACATATTTTTCTTTCACATCACGATTATGTAAAATCTCAATAAAATATGGAAAGCTGTAAATACTTTTGCAACCAAGTTAATTTTTTGGTGGATTTCTTTTTATTAAAAATAACTTTCCAGCAGCATCTGCATGTGTGAATATTTAAAGATGGATATGACAGAGAAAAATATTTATTCATTAACACATTAATGGAGTGTACTCAAATTATTCAGGTCAGATGCAGGACAATAAAGAAAGACGTCACTAAAAATACTCCTGACAATGAAGAGGTATTTAATATACTTACCTTATTAGCTAGGGATCCTCCAGGAAACAGTGACCTAATTTGGATAAAAAGAATGATAATGCTTGTTCTAAATGTAATTATCATTAAGATAAACCTGAAAAGTGCCCAAGGAGTGCTTTAAATATTTGCATTTAAATCTACTCTATTGTTTAGCAGAAATGCATAAGGATAAAAGTGTCAACCTTATTTTGTCTTTCGATTGTAATTACTACTTAGGCAAATTCTAAAGGTATTTCTTTGCACCAGATTTTATTACAGGGAATCAGATTAAAGAGGGGGAACTATGACTCATCTTTTTCCTTCATAATTATGAACTTCTTTGTGTTTGTCAGATTATTCCAATAACATACACTGAAATTCGTAGTTATGACAAAATGTGCGAATATTTTAGCAAGGCTTGTTTATCTAATATGGTGAGTGTGAGGTTGTGTTTCTCCCCTTAGTGTGAATTCTGAGTGTATCATTATATCTTTATATGAGATTTCACGGCAAAACGCTACACCTCATTTCACAATTACAGGCTTGAACGATATCTCTTCAAAATAAACTGAAATTAACCAAGCCCAAACAGAATTTTGTTTTACTTAGAAGCCTCATTTTAATTAAAAGCTCCTAGCTTGTTCTAAAAACAAGGTTATGCATCTCTAATGTGAACCAATGAACATGTTTCACGCAACAACTGATATTAGGTATGAAAAAAAAAATTAATGTGGATATTTTGTCCAAACAATGCAATCTTATGAATTTTAGAGTATAGGATAAAGTAATTCACACAATGGCAATAATCTAAAAAAAAAAAAAAAAAAAAAACCTGCTGCCTTATAACCTTGTATCTCACAGCACATAAAATTGGAATTTACAAGCACATTCATGAGTTATGAGTTGTAAATTATTAGGTCTCTAGTAAAACTTCATATTTTAAAATAAAAGCAAATTATACAATTTGCTTTCATGAAACAATTTTGATCATGATCTGTTGCTGGAACTTCAACTCTTTTTCCATCAAGATCAGATCAAAAGATCTAAGTCAATGGCTTGAACTTTTCAATTGTCTGGTAAATTAAGTATGCAATAATAAATAACTTCACAGATAAGCTGGGAAAGTTGCCAAAACATAGCCAGCTTTTTTGGCATCTTGTATTCCTCATTGCATGGACCAAATCTAAATGTAGTTCACGCAGGAAGATGTTGAGCATCTTCACTGAAAGAGAATTAATTATATATCATTAGCTAGCAGCAGTGTATTCACTACTCGTTTTATCATAATCTAGTGAGATGGTAGTTAATAACAGTAAAACATGCAGTTACACATGAGAAGGATTATGTGTCTAACATTTCTCAACTATCTTAATGAACGGTCATTTTGTTCATCTGAAAGCATCAGGGATTTAGCTTTAAACTGCACAAGAGTCTCTACTATTTCAGCAACACAAACTTATGCGTGAGGTTTCAAACAAGGGGTTTTAATCTAAAATTGAGTGTCATAGAAAAAGTATTAATGAAACCATTAAGAAATACTGAAATAGACAAAAATAGTAGTATTCAAGAGGCAGGACACCATTATGTTATGCTCAATAGCTGCACGTCAAACGACTTTCCGTTTTTCTTTTAACCGCATTTTCTTGAACAGGATTTTGACAAACCCTACACATCTTAAGTGAGGTGCTTTGAAATTAAAAGTATTTTTAAAAGCCTCTTCAATACAAAACAATATTAACAGGAAAACAAACTATACATGAGCGACTACAACATGATAGTGAAATTTTGGCGAATTTTTTAAGGTGCTAGTGTCACTTTGCAGGATCGGCAGCAGCTTGACAGCCGTCCCCTTGGGCTCCCTGGGACTTTTGTGCCATCTTTTTGAAGAAGTGTTCAGCTCGCAGTTCCTCAAAGCAGAATTCGGTGGCGCCGCTGAGCAGGAGCTCTTTACAGTACATGCTCCGCTCCTGCAGTTTTCCTGTTTCTGCCTCCTTCTGCTGCTGCTGATGTTCTTGCAGTCTTTTCAGGGGAGTTTCTTCTTTACTCGGCTTCCGCGCTGAAAGAACAGAGTTCACCGTCGGGTTTATCTTACACGGCGTCCTGAAGGAGAGGAAAGACATTAATATTCATCTTACAGTGATCTAGAAAAGAAATAAAAGTCAGAAATTGTTAAACAAGGAATTAACTATTAAAAATGTTTAGTGTGAATAAATAATTAAAGAACCAAGATTTTGATCATCACATTCTTGTAATTTACATTAAAGATTTAGGAGTGAAACACTTCAGCAAACCTTTATGTAGATTCTGGGATGATATCCAAATGAAATGAAAAATTTACTCTCATCTGAAAGAAGGTTTATGGAGTTCAGCAGTAGCTTCGAAAGAAGGAACCGAACAGTGGTAGCCGATGTCCTACATAAATCTGTGTGGTGGCTTTTGAAGCATCGACTCCAACTGCTATGTGTCTAATGAAATTTTACTACACTTTTTCCTTCCATTTAACATTCCATGTATATGCTTAGACAAAGCGTTGTGTAAACATGCAGCCATGACCTTTTGTAGCAGATGTCAGTGACTGCCTTCTTGATGACTATCAACTAGTGAACAGTTTTCCCATCAAAACACTAAATTTCTGAATCAGAAATCCAGTGGCTGAGATTTAAGTAATGTTGTAGTTTTCTGAATTAAATGTAACAAATCACTGAAATAAATATACTTTTTGACAATATTCTAATTTACCAAAACTCATTTGTGATTTTGTCTTTCAAACTATTTATATCCTTATTTGTGTGAAATAAAAGACAAAGAACTTCTAGACCTTCACACTCATGTATTCAACTCTTTTTTCTTTTCTTTCCTATTTTAAATGTAAATTATCTCCAATTACCAATATTATTTTTCACGTTGATCTATAGTCTATCCTTATCCCAAATATGATTCCTGGAGGAACTCACATTGTTGGGGGCTGGTCAGATTCCTCAACAAATGGTTGGAAGGTGGGTTTCGGAGGTGGTGGAGGCATGACTGCATGTCCAAATTTTGTTTTCTGGGGCATCTATGACATTTATAAGCAAGAGAAAAGTAAAGATTTTCTTTAGTAGACATCAATATGCAAATTTGCATGTGGGAAAAAAAGACATGTCTTCTAATACCTTTACATCACACCATTTCTCTGGCTTCTGCTCGTTTTCTTTTGCCCTTGATGTGGGAGGAGCCATCCAGGATTCCAGCGAAGGTTCTGATGGACCCGCAGTTTCAGCTTTGTTCTCATCAAAAATCACCAGCTTACTGTTTGCGACGTTGCCAAGGACCGGGACACCGCGTGACGGCAGGCCTCCGCTAACGCCTGCCCCGGGATCACATCAAGAATAAGGAATGCAATAACAATAGGGGTAACATCAGCTAAAAATTTCACTTACTTCTAATTGCCGACCCAGTCCTGTTGACAGGAGCAATGGCCTTCTTCTTCCCTCTATGTTTGAGGTCAGCTAGTGAAACTCTTTCAGGTTGTTTTGGCTCCTCGTCACTGCTGTCATTTTCCAATTTTAATAACGCCTGCCGGGACACACGAGCCTGCAGAGCCCTGGGAATGACCATTCAAATGTTGTAATTCTTATAGAACGGTTCAAAGAGGAGGAAGTTAAACTGAGGGGTGTAATCAGAATTGAACAGATCTTTACTTGTGAAACTGAAGAAGCTTGTCATGTGGCTCAGCAAACTTCTTGAATGCCTCTTGATAGACAAGATCTGCTTTTCGATAACTGCCCTGATTCTCGTACTCCTCTGACCAAGCGATGTAGAGTGCCGCCTGTGTTACTCCAATTCCTTGTGCTTGCATATACCTGTAGATATCGAGGGGCTCTGAGCAGTTCTCTGCCTGGTGACATACAACACAAACATTTGGCAAATTTTACCACCACAAAGCTTGTTTATCAGAATACCTAAATGAATCCAAAGTTAAAAGAGTACATACAAATTTGATCCAGAGATCAACATAGCGAGGGTCATTGTGATACATCTTTTCATCTGTAAATCTGGTCACAGCCCGCTCCAACAGTGTTGCAAGGTTGCTTTCTTTGCCCCCCTGAGGAAAGGTTTGTTCTGTCCACTTAATATACCTGTTAAACCACACAATGATGTCAGAGGTTTTGAGATAGAAAGGCAATATCTACAAAAACTTGTCGTTCATGCTGTATAATTTACTTACCTATCCCAAACACTTAGTGGATCCTCTCCTTCATACATTCGAAGTTCAGACTCAAACATCCTGAAGAAACAGAACAAATCATAAAACCAGAGTTTGATCATTTTCCACTTCGAATCTAAAGTTAGAGAGATAATCCCTACTGTTTCTGCTGGTTGATTGCAGAAGTGGGTCCTTCTTCTCGTTGGCTAAGGGCTTGATGTAACACCGATATATCTCTGCCACGCCTCAGCGGCTGAATGTTTTCTTTGCTGAGCTCCCAATCCACATCTCCTCCTTCTGCCATTGTTCACAAAGTCTAGATCCCTATTACGAGAACTTCAAACTTGCAGTGATGCATGTGTTATTTTCCCATGATACACATCTACATTTGTTTTCAAAGCCAACATGACACCCATTATACTGTACTAAAGACTTCAAATCACCTACAGTCATGGTGAAATAAAGTACCTCCTTTAGTGTAAATTCACATCCAGGGTTTTTAGGCCATAGTTTCTTCTTTAATACAACCTACCAGTGAATTTCAAACCTGACAACACCATCATACAAAGCCTGGTTCATCCCGAAGACAAAACACCCAAGCTAAAGCTGAGCGGGGCTGTGTATGCCGAGTATTGCAACAAGGTTTACACTGACATCTGCAACAACTGCATAAACACAAGGCACAATACAGAAGAGCCAGCAGCTAGGGGCAAGATTCAGCTGTACATTTGAACGTGAAGAGAACCGTAGATAGGTGCAACAAAGACAACTATTTAGCTGCAATGTTTCAAACAGATGCATATACAGTTTTCTTTGTAGCTCTGGAAGCTACATCAGAGCTGTAAACTGAAAAACCTCATGAGGAAGACTGGCTCTCTGTTCGCATATTGCTCAGTGTGCAAACAAGAACGATGGTTAACACTGCAACCCTACATCCGATATAATAATTAAACAACAATGTTTCCATTTTGATCGTTATATAGCCTCTCTTGAACATAAAGGAGAGGGTTATTCTGCAAAGTGACCAACGCAATTAATCTTTGCAATGGCAATTACGTTAGCGATTCCGCAACGGTTTTCCCTTCATAAGAATTGCAGAAAAAGTTAGCTGTTTTTTTTGTTGTTGTTGTTGCTAAAATGTCATATTACAAAGAGTGGTACCGTGCAAGTTATACGTAGCGAAAGAAATTAACGTCTCTGTGAGAAAACATATCCAACATACAGTGTGACTTCCAAGATGCTAAGCTAGCTAGTCGCAATGACATGAGAAGCTCACCTTGGCTCTAGATCAATACATTTGGTCAATGTTCACATAATTAGCTGATTTTGCCAGATAAACATAGAGTTAAACATAACTTGCAATAGATAATGGGCTTGTTTTTAATACCTTTTCGATCCGTTTTAACCTCTTTTGGCAGGATATCTTCAGCTAATGCCTAGCGCTGTGACGCCGTTACACTAGCAAGCTCTTCTGTTTTGAACAACGGCCGTAGTCCGCGGAGAAAGCTGATTGGACGAATCCCAAACAGGAAACTGTGTGACGTAATATTACCGTTTCCGGTCTGCTTCCTGTTTTGATAATGACAACGTTAACCACCCCAAAACATATAGCTAATTTTCCAAATCTCTGCCCACTATAGGTGTATTTCCGTACGTCCTCAATCGCTTGCGAAGGCATTACTCAAGAGGAGACACAATGGACAGTCGCTGTTATGGCTGTGCATCAAAGTTTAGTCTCTTCAAGAAGGAGGTAAGCTTTTCAACCTTTGGGGGGCCTTCATTACTTTGCTCCCCCGGGGTTTCCTAGACATAAAGTCTCGCTTATAAATGGCCATACAAATACCATGTTTCTCAATATATTTTTTAGAAGTATATGCTATTGTTATCGACAGCCTTTGTGATGCATAGGAAAGTTTGATAAATTTAGAGTGCATGAAAAAAGATGCTCAATTAATGGAAAATGTTGAAGCCGGAAATTGTGAAGATGTTTCAACACTAGAAACGTGATGAAAGGATATAGAAATTAATAAAGAAATTTAATGCAAAACATGCTGCAATAAAAGTACTTTTTGAATAAAAATAATTGAAATATTGCTCTGCTTCGTTTTAAAGGCAAATTTAAAATACCTTTAAGACATTCATGTTTTAATTTTATTTTTTTAAAGGCATTTTAGAGTTTTAAATTTAACTCTAGGTTTATCAATAAATAAAATAGAATAAAAATAAATAATAAAAAAACTCAAAACAGACCCAGGGACCAAAAAGAATTAATACGATCCCACACATGCTTATTAAAGTTTGCTTAGGTAACATACAAGGTGTATTTTCCACTAAACCTTCCCTTCAGCTGGGCTGTAAGAATTGCGGACGCTCCTTCTGCTCCAGCTGTTTGAGTCTCAGTGCTGTGGTGCCTCGCTGTGGCAACACCCAGCAGAAGGTCTGCAAGCAGTGTCATGGTAATCTCACAAGGTAAACCACCTCCCCTACATACAGAAAACAAACTAAACCAATTTCTTCATAAGCTAATCTTTCCCCTTCTTTCTTGTTAGAGGGGAATCTTTGAACAATGCTGGAAGATGGTCCCCTCCAGAAAACTACAAAAAGTTTGTATTACTAGATGTTTGAAAAAAACAAAAGTATCTTGTTAACAACAGGAATGTCCTAACATTTAAAATTCATGCTTTTTGCAGACGGGTTGCAGCACTGGAGGCCAAACAGAAACCGCAGTCCACATCGCCTGGTGTGCATGGAGAGAGCAGAAATGGCAAATCGGTCCATCTACCAACCAAAGGGCTTAGTAAAGAAGACTACGCTATTGCTGAGAGGCTTCAAAAGCTAAAAGAAGACACCAAACCAAGTAATGCATTGAGTTCTTTTGGCATTTATCATCTATATCAAAGCTGATTATTTGTGTAGTTAGCCATTGACTATGATAAATAATGTAAAAATGGGATGGTATTATTTTTATTTAACCAGGAAGATCCCAATGGAAAACTGGTCAAGATAGGCAGCAGCAAGTACCAAACACAGCTACACAAGTTTCACAACCAAACACAGGCAAAATATAATAGAAGCACAGTCAAATTTTATAGAAATTACAATTAATCTAAATTATAAAACATTTGTCTGTCGTGGAATTAGTCTCATGGACTTAGTTTTGATTTAAAATCACTTAATGAAATTAACTCTGTCATTTTCCAGTCATTCTTCAACTTGTTCCAATAGATGGCTCTGAGTGGACAAAAAGCTTTTACCAAGCCGAGTTGATGCAAATGGAACAGAGAACATCAGTTTTATTTGAAAGTGAAAAACAATCATTTCTTTCTAGTGCTGATTAAATTAACCAAACTTATTACAGTAATAATAATGTTACTCATAGCAATCCATTTGATGTTTAATGGAGACTTAAACAAACAGTATAAGAAAAACTTGGTAAATTTACATGAATATTTCAAGTAAAATGCTTTGTTATAGTTATTGTTATGCCTTCTTTGCCTTTCTGCTCTTTAAGGAGTAACAGAAACATAATAAACTAATACTAGGGGATCAGTTAGTCGAGCCATAGGATGGCGGCCCAACAGCAGCTCTTTTCAAAAAATTTACACATTCGTGCAAAATTAACATGAATGACACTTAAGCAGCTAAAATTGTCTTTCTTGTGAGGTAAAAGTATGGGAGCTTCCTTTAGCCAGCTGTCCAGCAGTGTCCATAAAAAAAAAAAACATGTACATTTTAAAACTGATCTATTCTGAGATCCAATATTACTCCATGCCTAGCATTAATATGTTTTCTTTGTTTCAAAAAGTCTTTAATAACTTTTTAACCTCTTTAGAGTCTATCCCTTCTGAAAAGGAGATTGAGTCACGTCTTGCTGCTCTGAAAACTCCCAGCCAGCCAGTGCCTTCTTCAGAGAATATGGAGGATCGTCTGGCAGCTCTGCGGGGTCAGCCACCTCCATCTCAAGCTCCTCGGCCAGTGAGTTCCCCTTCCTAATCATGTGAAAGACTCAAGTATAGGGCTCGGTGAAAAAAGAAAATATTTTGCGAGTATTTTTGTGTTCACACATATAGGTACACCAGCCTCCTGACACCAGGACTCAAACTGAAAAAGCCAATGATTTGATTACTCAGATGGCAGAAGAAGTTGCCATTGATGACCAACAGTCAAGTACAGAAGATAGTAAGTTAATATTTGTCTCATAAATTTTAGATTTATAGTACAAGTCAAATGTTGATATGCACTCGTCATTAAGGGGACATCATTGGAGAACAGAATAATGAGGAAGAAGAACCTTAAACCTTAAACAACTAAATGGTAGAAACCTGGCAGTTAGGTGTTCAAAGAGGAAAATGATCCTAAACATGTATCAAAATTTGTTTGACATGGATAAAGTAATCAAACATTAAGCTTCTGGAATTGCCCCAACTTCACATGTAATAAAAATGTAAGAGTTGTGCTTCGAGATCAGGTCTTTGCCAGGACAGCTAAGAGTCTAAATTAGCTCTTTTACTGTTGTCACTAGCAGTCGTCAAATATCCAGCCAGAATTATGCCAGAAGCTGCAACTTGTGTAAAAACATTTCCTCAAATATCAGTTCATGTACATAAATATTTACTGCATTAGCCTTTATGTATAGTTTTTTAAAAAGCTACATTTTCAACCAAGTTTTCTCTTTAAAACTCTTTTAAACTAAGTTTAATATTGCAAAATCTTACTAAGAAAAAAATATACTGTTCAAAATGTGGCATTAACAAACCATCAAATACATGCCTACTAAAAGCGTAGGTACACTTTTGACTTGCACTATAAGTAATAAAATGACTATGTCACCATTTGGCAGAGTCTGAAGTTACATTCATTGCTTTCTAAGTAAAACAAAACATTGTTTTACTCTTCATTTCTGAAGGTGTAGATATGAATGATCTCAACAAAGGTGAAAGTGCTGCGTCAGACGAGAACCTGGAGGACAACCAGGGAGCAGTGAGGCAGCAGGAGGCAGAGAAAGACCGTCTGCTTGAAGAAGCCATGAAGGAACTGAAGAGGGAGAAATATTCCCAAGATGAGATCCTTCACATGGCCAAGAGGCTGGCACAGTTAAAGGGGCAGGATCCAGATAAAGGTTCTTGGAGCCAAGACCACTGCAATCTTATCTTTCGTCCATTGGTTTATGGTAGCATTTCAAACAGCGAAACAAGGCAGTGCAATGTCTTGTTTTGCAGAAGTGTTTGTTTGTTCATGTCAGACAAATCAACCTTTTTTTTGCTTCATGTTTAGTCACAGCAGAGGATTTCAGACAACCTGACAGTGATGAAGAGACTGAGGAAGAAGCTGTGAGGAGAGTCCTGAAACAGGTTAGTCATTTAATGTTGATACTATAGATGGATGCTTAATAATAAATTTGCTGCTTTACCCTTAAACGTTTTGTGAAGTATTTAGAATGGTCTTTATGGCCACAAGAGGCTGCTATTTGGTCATTTTAATAATTTGTGATTTCAAATACAGACATGTTTTGAAGTTTTAATCACCCTCTTGACTTTGGCTCCAGCTTTCAGAAGAAGCTGCACTCGATGAAGCCAGTGGCTACAACATACCTATAGAGCACAGCGGGCCCAGGAACAGAGAAAAAAAGAAAAGCTCTAAAAAACCAGTACTAAAATAAGACCTCACAAGCAAATTCATTGTTTTCATTCCTTTGGGTGCTTAAAATTGAAGCCACTCTCCTTCTGATGTGTTTAAAGACACCTGCCCCGACGAGCCGGACTTTTCCTGCTGCTGCTGCACATCAGCCGTCAGACAGCGACGACGAAGAACTTCCCTGGTGCTGCATCTGTAACCAAAACGCCACCCTGCGTTGCCACACCTGTGACGGAGACTTATACTGCAGCCGCTGCTTTCGGTAATATGACATGCATTAATCATCATAAAAACACTACAGATTCCAGTTAATGACTCAAAATGGGGTCGTGCTTGGAAAAATCTTCAGTCTGCCCCAAGAAAAATGATTTGGAATGCAAATCGCGACCCACATAAGTCCCGCGCAGCTTGCTACCATACTGTTAAGCAGCATGAATATAAAGTATTTACTATGATGAATTATCAATCCGCTTTCTATCATTTCCTCAGGGAAGGCCATGATAAATATGACAGGAAGGAGCATCACACCAGTAGCTACACTGCTCCGAAGAAGCAGAAGAGGAAGACATGATACTAAAGATGATCATCTTATTAAACTCTGACATTTCATGGCTGTAGGACTTGCTCTTTAGCCTCACAGGGAATATTGCAGTGATCTAAAACAGCTTTATAGGATTTGAAAACACTACTATAAACCAGAGCTCATCATAACACATTAACTTCCAGTGCCCAGCTTACGGATTAATAAACACCCTCTGGGGGTTTTACAGTTTTTCATGGCACAACCACAAACTTAATTGTATTTTATTGGGATTTATAGTGATACACTACCACAAAGTAGCATTTATTTATGCACAGGTGTCAAACTCCAGTCCTAGAGGGCCACTGTCCTGCAACTTTTAGATGTGCCTCTGCTGCATCACACAGTTGTCTGATAATTGATTCTCCCCCTTGAGGTATACATTTAGTTTTCGAAGACTTTTGACATCAGCTGGTTGAACTGGAGTTTATTTAGGGGTATCGGTGCAAAAGAAGCTGAATACATATGCTTTCCAGTTCATTTGTGTAAAAAATCTGTAGAGTGTTTGTGTTTGTCATTTATATTAAATCCCTATAAAAGGCATTGAGATTTGTGGTTGTGGTGTGACAGATCCAAAAAAGTTGAAAGGTTGATTCAACTTGCAAGGCAAAGTGCAGTAAGGAACTTAAAAGACATTTAAAAATACTGTGCAAGACTTCTAGCAGCGGTTAGACTGAACTTAGACAAGCAAGATGTGTAATATCTGAAACTTATATTCTTAGAACTTGCTAAAAGAAAGGTATTAGTTAAAGATGCTAAAGAAAACACAACTTAGAAGTGTCAAAGTGAATAAGAAACCTCACGGGTTTGTTTGAAGCTGTCTTACTTTTTCAGGACAACAGAGCCTCCTCCTAAGTATACTTTGCACTCATTACTATTTGAGTATTTTTAACTTTTTGCTGCACTTCCATCAAGCAGACAGATCATGAGCTCACCCGAGACAATGTTCACTCGCTCGCAGACTATTGTCAGCTAGATAGTGAAAAGCCACAGATGAGTCAATGTGAAAAAAAATCACTGAGGCCTTTGTTCCATTTGTGCTGTTGTTCTCGTCTATGTTTGGCTGTGGTTCTAACATTAGCGCTGACTCTCTTGTCATTTGATTCTAAATGAAGCAATTGTTTTAACACCAAAGCTTTTTTTTTTTTTTTTACAAAATGTGTCTTTATTTGAGAAAATCGTCTGGCAGGTCCTCTTTGTGCTGTATATATGGATTCTTTGTGAAAGAATGAATGAGTCAGAATCATACAAACAACTGTAATGGAGCCCTCAACAAAAAGACCCTGCATATGACAGTCAGAGGACCAAAGTGCAGTTAACTTATAGGAAGCCTTCACACTCTCCTCTGGGTGCTCCCTCCATTAATGGTGGCCATGTTTGCCTTTTCTGGCCATGTCATGCACCACCCTACCACCACCACACACAGGAAATGGATGGGTATAATGGGTGCGTGCTTAATGGAACATCCTGTGGCTGATTTCAGTGTGTTTACTCCTAGACCTGACATGTTGACGCCTCCATTGTTTCCATAACTCTGTTGAAAAATTCATGTCAGAAGACAGAACGCTGACAGTTATCCTTTCAGCAAAGTGCTGCAGGGCGTAATGAAAAGAGTCTGTGATAGTAGAGTGGTTTTATTAGTGCTGTAAATTTTGTCCAAGTAATGCAACTGCTTTTCCAATAATTAGGTTTTTTTTGTAGAAGGTAATTCAAATTAAAAAGTGAAACTCATATTATATAGAACCATTACGCACAGAGTGATATATTTCAACCATTCACTTCTCTTCATTTAGATGACTATGGCTTACGGCAAATTGCTATTTTCCAGATGATTACAGAGTACTATATTTAAGCATAAAGATAGAAAGTTGAGTGGAAGAAAATTGTGTGGTAAAAAAGGTGCTGAGGCGGAGTAAAAAGGTTGCTTAAGGTCCAGTGAACTACCACAGTCAGGACTTGTAAGTAGTACTTGGTTTCATGACCAAGGCATCATTGTTCTCGCCTGAAAACTGCTGACGCCAAACCACATAGAAAATATTTGGGGTATTGTGAAGAGGAAGGTGAGAGACATCAAACGCAACATTAGAAATAAGCTAAAAGCTGCTTTTAAATCAACTTGGGCCTTCTTGACATCTTGGCAGAACTGCTGACTGATTCCTTTTAAGGCAGTCTCTGATGCAGAAACAATTTTTTTGTTGTCATTAGTTTTTCATCAAAATTAGCAGAAACAAAACTTGAAATATGCCACTGTAATGACTATGTGAAACATTTGTGTTCCCTTTTTAATTGAATTGCAAACCCAAATAAACTTTTCAATAGTACTCGTAATTTATTCAAACTGAACCTGTAGATGCATAATTAATGTTGAATAAAACAAACTGGTACATGACTTTGTTCTAAATCTGATTATTTGCACAAACAACCTTGTTTTGAAAAGCTTCCACTTTATTCCAACAACACTGTTACCTGAACAAAATGCTTATGTACATAAATAAGAAACTGAAAATGTACACTGTTTTACTCTTACACAAAAAAGAGTCCATCTGGGTAATAGTTGTGTCATGTTTATCACTTTTACATTATTAATATTTTGAAGGGAGCTTAAATTTTAGAGTCCATAAATTGAGCAGAAGAAATCCATTCTGACTCAGGAAGGGAGGAAGAAGTCAGGAAAAGTCCCCGATGTGATATTTGTACTTCCAGGCATACAAACTCTTAACCTGTGGGGAAGAAGAGGCGTCACGTCGTCTTGGTTCTTAATTTGACCTACAATTACTTCTTCAAGGGGCCTGACATTTTACGTAGACCTTTTATCCTGTAGAGCAGCCCGTTGATAAATTCCTGTGGGGAAGTTTCAGAAAGCAGATTTTCATTCTCTATGTTTTAAATAGACAGTATGAATGTCCTAATGAGTAAATTATTAAAATTGGCACTTTGTATGTGGAAGTGAAGCTTTTTTGTCATCTTACCTCTTTTGGCTTCCCACATTCCTGCAATAATTCCTGAAGAAGAAATACAAAAATAAAAAGTTAGTCCAAGAAATCAAAATGATTTGTCTATCAAGCAGGGCCACCATCAAAGGTGGAGCCACGAGTGTAATGGACACAGGTAAACATGCTGAACCAACCAGGCCATGTCTTGGCTGGGGAGTCTAATACAAAATTTTATATAAGATTGGAGAAGATGATTTGCGTAGGACATATTTTTTTTTATTTAAACCCTTTAAATTCATTCTACAGGCACCTCTGCTTTTATGCTACATTTAAAATATACTGAAACAAAATTACAGCTTCCTATGAGCCAAATTAGCAAAACAAAATTATACAATGGAAAAAGCAGAGAACATTTAACCAGCACTGTTAAACATGATTAAAATATCTGTATTGCTTTTTCACTACAAATGTTGTGACACTGGTTCCCAGCATGCATTTAATGTGTTTAAAGATTTCAGCTTGTGTCATAAGTACACGTTTATTTAGATATCTTGTTCAGCATGGCAGAAAGAGGTAGCATAACTTTAAACTAGGTTGAAGCAATTGATAGCTTCTAAACCAAACAAAAGATTCTGTTTGGTGCATTCACTGGCTTTTGTGCAGCAAATCTGCCATGGTACATCATGGGAACCAGACCCACTTTACTGCTGCCAAAGCTGCCGAGACACAATTAAGAGAAGAAAAAATAAACTCTGCCTTGGAGCTGCTTCTGTTTATTTTATGGCCCCACAAAACACTTATTTGTGTAATGCAGACCACGTAAGCACTTAGAGATCCTGCTAAAAATCAATCAGATGATTTGCTTTTGCAGACCTGAGAAGCAAGAAAGGAAGAAACAAGAGGCATGAGATGTTTTTCTTGAACAGTTTGAAGGAAAATCCCAAACCCTGTCCCAACCTAATTTACAAACACTGTTAACAACTTTTAACACCTGGACGGAGAAGTGTTTAAACATTTATAGAGCATACCTCAAGTCGAGTTCTTTGTCCTTCATTGGGCAGTTCTAGGAGTTCATCTATGTCAATTTCTAACTCTGGAATCTCTTCCTCCTAGAATGGAAATGAAAATTATTGAGAGTATTTGTCTGTCACAATAGTACCTGTATTTGAATTTCTGAGTACAGCATTAGTTTTACACTGCTAAACAGGCGTGGAATATCAAAACTTTGGTGGGAGGTTTATTGTGTGGATTTTTTATGTTTTCCCCACGTAGTCCTGAATTAAGCCAACTCACTTAATTGGTCTGAACTGACCCAACAGGGTGACGGTACAGGTCAGCTCCATCCTCCACCCACAGCCTTGAACTGGAGGAGGAATGAATGAACTATACAAGCACTGTGTCATCCTTTTACAGCTAGTGGTTAAAATGTCTACACCACATAGTTAAATTATTCATAATAGCATACATCCATTTAAGCTTTGTATCACTTTTGTGTGTCCCAGGTAAAATAGAGCTATTCAAACAGTACAAGCAAAACTAATAAGGTTTGTTTCTCACAAAATGATTAATGAGCAGTGCTCATGAGCACTGAGGCAGAAGGGGCTCTAGCAGGCCAATGTTTACACGTACCAAGAGCAAATTTCATGGATGGGTTACCTTTTACCATGTAGTTCAACCATTACTGAAGGATTATTTACACACATGCTCTGCACCATATTAATCCTCAATTGGTTTGTTGTGAGGTAGCTGACAAAGGTTTTTCGATATTTTCATGTTAGGAATCACAAACTTTCCCCTGTCCCCCGAGTACAAATCTGAAAAGTGTGATGTGCTAATCTATCCTGATAGGTCTCCATTAAATCCTGTGTGACATTGTGCTCCAAATGCTTTTCATTACCTTTGTTAGTGAGGCTGGCCACCATTAATTTGAAGGGGAATGGAAAAAAAATACAATATTTAAAGAAAACCTTTTAGAGGCTACAAAACAGCCGTGCCAGGATAACACCACACACAGCTCGATCTGCAGTTAAACATTTTGATAAAAGCACACCATGCTAGAATTTCTCTGTTAAAGTCCATAACTGATTCCTATAAAGAATTTGTGGCATGACTTAGAAACTGGTGTTTAGAGACACTCTCCATACAATCTGACTGAGCTTGAGATATTTTGCAATACACAATGAGCAACTATAACTCCATTTCAAAATTTGTTTTGTCAAATTTTAACTATAACTAGGAGCATTTTAAGTTATGAACTATAATGGCAACTTAGTGTTCCTAGCAAATTATTTTCTCATCTAAGGCAAATGCAGAGAAGAGATCAATACATATAGCCAGCTTGTAATATGTCCATGCTCCACTCTCAGAGAGAATGAGGAGTGCAATCAGCAGAGTTTATGGAGTTATGATATCTGAAATAAGAACTCACATTTGACAAGTGTGGCCTCGTTTTTCGAGGGAATATTTTCCGGATGGGGGATTTTCTTGAAGGAAAATGACTGGGCTTGCACAGCTCATGAGGAAGGAAGGTAATCAATGTGAAGTTGCTGAGTGGTGAAATAGATGGGGCCTCTACAGAGTCCCCCATGGCCCCTCTAATTGATATGTGCTGCAAGTTTGAACCCTCTGTGATTCTGCTGAACTCTGCAGGATAAATCTACAGCCGAACCTTTGCTCCATGCTTTATCTTGCTGTGCTGCGAAGGCCGCAAACTGAGATTAATTACATTATCATTTACTTAAATTCGTTTTTATGCAAAATAAATGAAATATGAATAAATCTAAAAGCTAAAGAGGAAAGACTGTGAAAACTAATGTTAAATTATTTTATTTCTTTTCATCACCTCCACCCTGACGTTTCACTGCTTCAGACAGCCATCCATGCAGAGCACCACTAAACATTAAAGGGTGATGCTTTTCACAAGTTATCACTAACCTTCCTCTAACTCACAAGGCCTTATAACATATCCAGTCAGTTTCCAGCTTGTCGAGTGTTACTGCTATAGTCTAGGGAATGTTAAATATTAATACCTTCAGACACAGATGCAGCATTTTCTGAAGTTAAAAGACTGAACTTAGAATGAACACATTCATGTATATTAAAACTTGTCTTGGAGGACAGGATTCAGAAATAACTATTTGCAAAATAGTCATTGTAGGTAACAAAATCCACTGGACCATCCTTCTACAAAAGCATCCCAAAACATAAACATGAAGCAATCAGTGAACCCTTACTTTCATGTTTCCCTGTGTTTATGCTTTTGTAAAGGAAACTGAGCCCTGGAAAATTTGTCTGTTATGAGTTAATGCTGGTGTGTGTTTCAGTTATCAGATATTTCCCTTTTCCTGTCAGCAGGACCAGCTGTGAACATGTCTAAACATTCATTAACTACCCTGAAAGAAAAAGAGATTAGTTAAAAGAGGTTTTAATATTATACAATTCCACATCCTTCTGCTTAAAAACAATAGCAGCCCAGATTTCTGGAGGGAATGCAACTTAATCAGATTATTTTTGATTGTTCCACATTGGTCTCTAAATCACAGCCTGCAAACTTCAAGGAATTTTGCAGGGATTTTACCAAGGAGAGGAAGGAAAATGTGACATGGTGATCAAAAGTCTTTGCAAATGAGGTATGTATTCTTTTGTCACCTGATAAGCCAAAATAGAAATCAATAAAACAAATTGCCTTCAGAAGTCACTTAAATAGCAAATAGGGTCCACCCAAGCTTTAAACATCTCAGAGTAGTGTTCAATTCATCACTGAAATCCAATAAAATATATAACACAACCACCAAATGAAGGCCGTCCACCTAGGCATGCCGGACAAGTAGAGCGTCTATCAGAGATGCAGTCAGGAGGCAAAGGATATGTCTGGAGAAGTAGCAGAGATTACAGAGGTAACGTCTTAGATGAGACAATCTGTTCATAGGACAACTGTTAGTTGTGTATGTCAGAAATCTGTCTTTCTTTTGCAAAGACAGAAGAGCTTAACAGTTGATTGCAGGATGGAAGGAACTAAATACCAGCAAATCCTGGGAGAAAACCTGTTAGAGGCAATGAGTGAATGTAAATTCGGTCGGAAGTTCAGCTCCAAACAGGAAAACGTCTTTAAACATACAACCAGAGCTACAATGGAATTGTTTGGACTAAAGCATGTGCATTAGTTAGAAAGCTTACTCAAAGTCTAGAGCCACATCCTAACAAGAATCTGTGAGAAGACCTGACTGACTAGTGATGTTTACAGATGTTGTATGAAAATGCAAACTACAGATAACATGCTTATTCATAAAATGTTTTGCATCAGTTTCTTCCCACTTTATAATTTTCCACATCTTTCATCACATGTAATCCCCACAAAAAAACTAAGTGTTGTGGTTAATTATGTGACAAAATATGTTCCAGGTGTCTAATAGCTTCCTAAATGCACTACATTTTATTAGAGTGCAATTTTTTTAACTACAGATTTGATTTTTAATGTTAAGCATAAAAGTACTGTCCAAACTTTTTTGAAATGCATTTTACAACTTTTCAGAAGGTGTGAAGTGTGAAACTAAGGGGTCTACTCCTGACTCGGGCAGCCCTTGTATGAATTAGAAATGCAGATAAATAATTTAGGCTATGACACAGGGGACTGATGGTAAATGCTTCCACGCGGAAGACTCTGAGAACCAACAGAGTAACCTTCCCCCAAGGCCCATGCAAAATTCATTACACTACCCGGTGCACACGGACAAGCCACAACCAGTTCTGCACAAGTGACTCATGCAAAACATTGGAAAGTTAAGTGCTAATTTGTCATTGAGCAAAGCATTGCTCTTAGGAACAGTATACTGAAGACAAACATTTTCCACTTGCCAAGGTGGACACTTGTATTTTTGTTGCCATAACATATAAGCTTATCTTCATTTATCCTTTACACTCCTGGTATTTACCTTCTCTAAGTTTACAAGCTGCTTCTAACATTTTGCTAATTTTGCAACAGTATGAAAGGCACTATCTCCCTTTGCAGCAATAGTACATTTCCTTGGCTAATGGGAGGAGACTGCAACTAACTCTTTGCTTGATTGGCTTGAAAATAAAAGGAGAAACAATTTGTTTCCACCATCTCTGGGTCAAAAGGAGGAGAGCTCGTCATCTGAGAGACACTGTTTCCCAGAAGCTTGCAATCCTTAACGGACACCTCTAATTCCAACCGTGCCAAGCAGCCTCGTGTGGGCGAAGAGACATCTGTTGCCATGGTTTCCCCTCACAGAATGCCAAGCAAGTCAATATGGAGCCTCTAACATAATTGGACTGTATCCCACAGAACGGGATTGCATTATGAAGCCAGTATTGCTGTGCCTACAAGTTGGCAGATGTTTTTTTCCTAATCCCCAGTACATTGGACCAATAAATAAAAGGTTTTAAATACTGGAATGTCTCCCTATTGAAAATTATCTCCATGTAGTATGCAATGCATATGCTCAATACTTCAACAGGGCTTCTCTGTGATGGAATCAATCATCCTGGTGCAATGCTGACGTGTTTAGCAGGACTTAATACCAGCTTTCGTATTATCTGCTTTGTTGTTTTTCCGTCTTCCTCCTTACGTTATCTCATACGTTCTGGGGTTTGAGTGAAGCAAGCTTACTGACCGAAAAGGAACACAACTTGAAGTTGATAAAACATGGTGGGCCAACAGCAAGCAAATAACATGGCTCCTCAAATAATAACTGAATAGAAATTTTGTTCTGTGCCTCTCCGCTTTCTTCTCCATACACTGAAACCTTGCTTTCCAAATTAAAAGCAACATTTACTTTGATATTAGATAAGAAATGTGGAGCTCAGAGGTAGCTAAAAAGAAAGGTGTGCAACAGTTGTGGGTCATGTTCCGGATGCGTCTGTGTTTGGTACCCCTTCAGCCACTGACTCTTGCTGCAGCCCACACACTATTACGTCTCCCCCAAAACTTTGAATAGGCTTTGCTTCCAATTCTCTAGAGGCTCTACTGGTTGTCCCTGTTGCTTGTACATCTTTCTACCATGCTTTTCCTTCCACTAAACTTTCTTTTTCATCAGTGATGTGCAGAGCTCTGTAAGCAGCCAGTTTCTTTAAGAAAGCTTTGTGTGCCTTAACTCAAAGACCAACGGCTGCCTTCCCCATCAATAACATATTGGAGTAATTTATTACAGGGTAAATATGAATGTTTGTCTCAGAACTGTAGAAATCTAAAGTGCAGAACTTCACAATTTGCAACTAGGTCAATGTGTTGTCTAAATAAATAGCCTCCTTCATATAGTTTATGTAGACAACTACATGTTCTTAAATCTGATTCCTCTCAGGCATCTTATCACTAAAATAAAAGAACCTGAGAGCATGGATACAGCTGACGCTGCAGTCAGGCTGATGACAAATGAGTGCTGCAGAAATTGCAGCTTCTTTCCTCCCACCCATTTCATGATCCACATATGATAGATAAACTACGGCAGGAGCCTATGAGCATTTCTGTGGCTCCCTTTCCCTGAACCTTCTTTTCATGCATGCAGAGCAGCTGACAGCTGAGTGAGACAGTCCACTCCTCCTACCTCACAGTCAAACAGCAGGTGTAGCTGCCCGTCGATCCACTCCTCAATATCCAGCCTTCTCTGCAGGTCCTTGCGGTTGTACTTCACTGTCAGCTTACCCAGCTTACGGTGTGCCGGGTCTTCTGTCTTGTCCGGTGCCTGAAACATCACCCTGGACTGGGTGCCTGGCTCTGTCGCCATGGCTGCCACGGCCTCCAGAGAACCGTGGATCACACAGGCAGAGCCACAGGCTGTGATGCACTCTACACAAACTGGCTCCCCTCCTCTATATGTTGAAAGCTCTTTTTCTGATGGGCTGCTCTTTACAAAAGCTGCTTCTCTTTTCTTCTGTCTCTTTAATGCCGGTTCTGGTTCCCTGCCTGTCCTCGTCCTCCCTCTCGCTCATTCTCTCTGAAGCTCGCTCTCTTGCTCTCTTTCCCTCTTTCCCTCCACCTCCTATTGCAACACCCACTGGCTGCACTATCAGGAGGATGGTAATGAGATATGACTCTCCATGTGTGTGTGTGTGTGTGTGTATGTGTGTGGGGGTGCACTTTGCAGGGTGTGTAATTGCTTTTTGTTCTCTTTTTTTTCTTATGGCAGGTAGAAGAGCATAGGTCAATTGCAGCAATAAAAAAGGGAAGAAAGGTTGAAAGGGCAATCATCTGGAGATGATCAGTTTGGCTGAATATATGTGTATTGATATGAAACAAAAAGTACAATAATAATTTGCTTTATTCTCGATTTCACAGGTAATTGCACATAAAACAAACATCGCATTCCAGTACATTCCTTACTGAAGTATCTAAAGTAATTACTGCCTTGATAATGAAAGTATAAGGTTCATCCACATAAAGTCTTATGTAAGTATTAAGTATTTCCCATCTTATATATTTCTTCATGTTTTGCTTCTTTCTAACCCTAAAATGTTTCAGATATCACTGTTAGATTCAAGTCCCTACTTAGTCTTCGCCATGTGAAAAGTTTTCTGAAACTTTGATTCAGACGTGGATTTGCTGATTTTCCAGAACCCTTAACTTAACATCACAAAGTAATGGCCAAACATTTACCCTCAGGATTTTCTGCACAAACCGGAATTCATTGTTTCATCAACAATAGCAAGTCTTCCAAGTCCTGAAGAAGCAAAGTAGTCCCAGACCATCAAAGTACCACCAGCATGGTTGTCGACTGGTATGATGTTCTTCTATGAAAATGCTGTTTACTTTTAAATTTCCAAAAGAATGATCATTTTTCATCTCATCAGCTCACAGAATATTTCCTCAAAAGTCTTTGGGATCGTCGAGGTGTGACTTTGGGAATTGGGAGATAAGGGTTTGTGTCCTCTTTTTGTCAGCAACTGCTTTTGCCCTGAAACTCTGTTTCAGATGTTTTCAGTTGATGTTGTTTTTGCCCAGTTGCATGGACACTGTCACTGAAGCAAGTAATGCCTGCAGTGTGTCAGTTGTTTTGAGGTTTATTGAGTCTTCTTGAATGAGCTTTTGATCATTTTGGTGGCCCAACCACTCCTGAGAAAATTTCCTTCCCATTTGTGGACAAAGTCTCTAAAAAAGGCTTGCTAGAGTTCCAAATCCTTAGAAATGGCTTTATACCTTTTTCCAGACTGACAAATGTCAGTAACCTTTTTCATTAATCCATTTCCTTTTTAGATCATGCCATGAAGTGTTTCCTGACTGAAAAACAGCTGCAGAATATCCAGAATGCTGCTGCAAGAGTTGAACCAGGAAATATAACCACATTAGTCCAGTCCTCAGGTCTCTTTGCTGACTTTCTGAATATACTTTAAAACAACTCTGCTTGTGTATAAGTGTCTTTATGGTCTAGCGGCAAAATACATCTCAGAACGTCAGGTAGCCAGAGTCAAACACAGTGATGCTGTTCTTCAATATTATGCTCCTAAAATCTGGAACAGTCTTCCTGATGAAGTGAGGCATGCCTAGACTCTGACAATATTTAAATCCAGGCTGAAAACAGTTATAGTTAGCTGTGCATATAAAAACTGACAGTATTTCATCTACATTTCCTTTCCCTAATTTAAGTGGTCAATGACTTCACATTTGTTTTTTATTTGTTTTATCTTGTTTAAATTATGCTTTTTAATCTCTGTTTTTAAACTTTTGATTTTGCTGTGCAGCACTTTAAATTCTCCTGTACATGAATTGTGCTATAGAAATGGTTAATTCATTCTTAAACAAAGGACACAATTATTTTTTTTTCTCAGAGTCAGGTTGGAAATCTTTCTTCCCTTTATAAATGAAGACTTTATCACAGCACTGTGTTTCTAACAATAGTCAGGTTCCTCCCTGACAGGTGAGCCAGGGTTCCTCTACTATGGAGGTTTCTTTGTCCTGTATATGACAGCCATTATCAGGTGTACGTTTAATAAGGCTTGAAGTCAAATTGGCATCCTCAGTTACCCACTCTTACATAATGCATGGGGAAGAGTTAGGTACTCACGTGTGCCAAATTAGAGCCAAATGTCAAACCCAGTGCCTGAAATCAACATTGTAAAGTCAAAGGAGCACAGAACTGCAGGGTCAAACATCTACCTGCAAAGAGTTAGTGCACAAGAGATAAGAGGCACCAGAGTGTCCTTAGATCACATAGCAACATGAATAATGGGTATTTGGGCTTTATTGAGTATCCATCATTCATAGCTGCTGGTGTTCACCCTCTGATGCACCGTCTGTTACAAACACTGAATTATTAAGTGCTTCTAGCGACTCACCTTTCCAAGCAAATACATTCATTCATCCCATACTGGTTTTCTTGATTCTGCATGGGGCTGGTTAAAGTAAAACACCAGAAGAGACCCATGTTAGACCTTCTCACCTCTAAACCTGGCTGGGTGGCTCATTACAGTGAGAAAAAAATAAAAAAGCAGTTAAAGTCAACAAGCTGCCTCATTGTGTGGCTAAAGTGGGTAGACTTTCACCGTTAAAGCCCAGTTAAGTCCATGCATACCACATTTGAGTTTGCTCTGACTTATAACTAGGAATTAGAGTAAGTCTTTGAAACAGGAAATCTATATTTCATCATAAAGGAGGCCAGCCTTTATGGTTGCAAAGATTGCAGAGGTAAGCAACTGCTTACATGTGGCTACATGACTCATCTCATACCATAGATTGGTGACTAACCTCATAAACAAGCTCAGTATCACTATACTTATCAAAGCATGGTTAGGAGTAATGGGGGTATAAACTATACAACACTAACTGCATTGAATTTCAAGCTGAATGAGCTAAAACGCAGGTTTTCCAAATAAATAAGTTGTTCTCCCTTAAAAATGTATTTAGCTGTTGATGTAATAACACTGCCACCTGCTGGATAAAGGATGGAGAACCTGAAAGGTCCAATCAGATTAAATGTATAAAAAAGGTGTTTACGCTGTAAAACACACTCAGCCATTTTATTAAAGCTCTGTGATATGGTGAATAACCACACACATCAGAAGATGGCCACACTGTGGGTGAAAAAGGGATGAATAGTGTTTAAACTTCAACAAGTTGTTTTCAATATATCTAATGGACTGGACTTATATAGCACTTTTTCCAATCATTTTGACCACTCAAAGCGCTTTACACTAGAGTCGCATTCACCCATTCGCTCTCACAAACATGTTCATACACCGATACGTAGGCAATTTGGGATCAGGAGGAGGAAGCTGATATCAAAACTACAACCTTCTGATCACAAGACAACTACTTTTCCCACAGAGCCACAGTTGCCCCCAGACAAAATGCATTTTGCTGTCTTATGATGAGCTGAATGCTATTTTTGTTAAGTACCTGAACAGGTATTTCTAAAATAATAAAAGTCATAAAAAGTGAGTTTGTGTGGCAGTTATAAAGTTTTTAAAACATTTACATAAAATCTATAAGTTTTTGTTTCTAAATTTATGGTCTACTCTGTGGTAAATTTATGGTTAGACACAGAGACATGTTCCTTCAAGATGGAAGGCGACTCAAGGCTAACAACTTGAACTTTCCCAAAGACAAATAATAAGTTTTAAGAAAACAGCATCTTTGGCAAGCAAGGCTGAATGAGGATCTGAGTTTATTTTGTAACCAAACACAGGGAAGAAGGTGGTAAAGCACGCAAAAGAAAAAAAAAAAAAAGACACTCCACAGCTCAGTTTTCGAGAACTGAAGCAGACTGTCACTTTCTGGGATTATCAGGTCTCCAAAACAACCATTTGATGAAATCTTCAAGCTAATCTGTTGTTTTACAGTCATGTCAGGAAAAAGCATCCCCTCTCTATGCAAACACTTGCTAAACTATACTCAAAACTTGATGGCAGCATTTCTAAAGTAAATTTCAGACACCTTATGGTGAAAACTTCAACTAAAATAGATGACACATTTAAGGTCTGCTACATATGGGTTCAGAACTCTTTAATAATCGCTTTTACGGTCAGTTTTATAGAGGTGCAACCTAGGTTGATGGAAAAACAATAGTCTTTTGTGACATGCAGCCTGCCTTTAACAAAGTGTAAGTTGACACACTTTAAAGAGCTACTCTGTTATAGACAAACATCAGGTAGGCTTCTTTGTGTTTTTGAATGATTCATAAAGAGCTGACAGAAGGAACAAGCTGCCTATTTGGCTGTATAGAGGCTGCTACTTCCCTCTCTTTACTCAAAATATTGTGGTTGTTGTTATGGCCAAACACATCATTTTCAGTTTCTTAACACCACTCAGCATGTCTCCAAAAATCAAGGTCTTGATCTCAGAGTGCATTTACAAACTGTAATAAGGCTTTTTATGTTGCTTATAGAGTAACAGCTTCTTTCTCTGTGAATGCCCTTTATTCATTGTTCGTCTCTGGGATAAAGAACCTATGTCCTTCCTGAGCAGTGGCAGGAGCAGTGATGTTTACACTTGCGTATATGTGTTGAAAATGATTAATTAATGGATTAATTAATACTGCTGGACATTTTGAAATTATACCTAAGGATGAACCAGATTTGGTGAGGTTTACAGTTCCTTGTCTGATTTGTTTTCATTTTTTCATGATGTCACACAAGAAAGCAGGGTTTAAAGTGTTACCTTAAATACATAAACAGGTGTGCCTCCATTCTACTCAAATGTGATTTAACTCAACAGAGGCTTACAGAGCCATGACACATTCATCTGGGCATTTCCACATTGTTTGAAAATGAAGTAATTTCAGTATGAATTTGAATAAAGTACTAAAAATAATCTACCATTGCTGGGGTTTAGCAAATAAAAATAACCTGAATAATCATAACTGAGCCAAGATATGAAAGGATTAGTCAGATTTAAGAAATAGTCCAGATGTAATTTGGATCTGGACTCTGGACAATAAATACTGCCTGATGTGCCACTGTGGAGTTTTTCTCAGACAACACAACATAAGAAAAAGACAACAAAAAAAAAAAAACGTTAAAATGGCGATATGTAAAAAGTCATATTTCAAATTAGGAAACTAATAGTTTTTAAGTATCTGGGAACATTACATAGTTTGGAGAGACAGCAAGCTCAATTTCGTTTACCCAACTTTAATAACTTTTGTATAAGTATTTCACTGGTTTTATTTTTTCCCCTGATTGTTTACCAAATAGTGGGGGTGAAACTGGAAAAGCACAGGTGTTGGTCAGTCGCTGTTTTCCTAACACACTCACCTTCTGGTTGTCGTAGCTTCAGTCAGAAGGGAGTGGCATCGGGAGTGGAATTTCACTTCCTGTTGTTTCTCAGGTGAGTCACCTGAGAAATGTTGTCAATGTTCTGGTTTGAGTCGACATCAGAGTTTCATGAGTGTTTGTTTCGTTTCCTTTTTTTTTTTTTGATTCTGTGGAAGCGCTAGGGGTACCAGTATTTGACTACCAGGAAGTAATTCTTTAGTCACTGTAGTGAGGACTGCGTTTGGAGGGGCGGAAAGCTTGTGTTTCACTCCTTGTGCGGAAAGAACCCTCCCTTTTAAATAAGACTTGACACTTTTTTTTCCTTCTCAATTTGACTTCAGATTTCCTTCACACAACTTCTCCTTTTACCTGTGTGGGGATCTCCGGGAGACCATTAGAATGAATTTACTTTTTGGATGCCACTTCGCAGCGCTCTTGTTTCTGCTTGGCTTTTTACACCTCACCGCTGGCCAGAGCACTGCCGACACCTGCCTGCCCAAATTCGAGAGAGGTAAAGACAACTTTATGCTCAATGCCAATGAATCGGTGAATGAAGGGGCCACGTTTCTCTCCTCGCCGAAAGTGGAGAGTTACATGGACTGCGTAGCTTCCTGCTGTAAGGAGCCGAGGTGCAACGTCGCCCTGATGGAGAAACAAGGCGAGGACACCATTAAGTTCTGCTTTTTGTTTGACTGCTTTTACAACAAGAAATACGCCTGCCGCTTTGTCAAGAAATCAGGATATTTCAGTTACATCCTGAAGTCTCTCTATAAAGACTACATCCAACACGATGCTACCACAGGTAAGCGTACACCTCCGTCAAATACAACCGAAACACTTTAGAACTGGGACATGCTTTGATGACTGTCTTTTGCAATAATAAAACAATTGTTAGATTTTAGATGAGTAAAAGCATAATTACATTTTCATGTATAACTGTAATTTTAAAACATAATCTGCAAAGAAAGCCGAAGAAGTTATCAGATGGTTTTCGTGTTCTTATCCAGGCAGCTATTAAGCAACCATCTTGTGGAGGCGCTGTCCTAAACAGGAATAAGTGTTACAGGAGAGCCTCCTGCCCACAGTCATTGGTATCTACAACAAGAGCTATGGCAAAATCTAATTTAATTATTGAGTTATTTTTAATTGAATAGAAGTAGCAAATTTACTGCATTGTGAAACATGAGTGACGTCCAAGGGCGAAGTACATCAAGCAAGGCAAGAGGAGGTGTGGAGGGTTTCTGAATATTCAGAATGTTTATGCGTTTCAGTTTTCTTTTATTATTATGTTGAATATAAAAATCAAATTTAAATGTCTTCTCATCCTCAAAATGATTCTTCCATCCAGCCAAGATTAGGAGTTTTTCATTTGAAAACAAAATCCGTTCAGAATGGGTTGATTTTGGTTTTTATTCCAAATGAAAATACTTTTTTTATTATTATTAAAAAGAAACGAAAATAAAAATACTTTTTTTGTGACTGTTGAAAATCTAATTATCCAGATGTCACAGAATGAAGCATGCATTTTACAAGCAAAAAGTGGACACATAATGTTTTCTTTTATTTTTTTTTAGTTTGTTATATGACAGATATTTGAATTAAGGTTGTTATTTAAAAAAAAAGAATATAAGTTTGGTTGTCATTTTTGGTTGTCCTTATTTTTTGCAGTCTGACATCCTGGTCTGCAAAAGTTCCTTATAAGGTTCGGTGCTTCATCCTGTGATGTTATCGCCCAAATTTGCACAACTTATTTTTCTTTCACTCATCCAAATTCTACATTGTCCCACTTTAGTATAAATAAGGCTGAAGAAAATTCAAAAAATGTCCACTCTCCAAACTGGAGTAGCTCCTTTCTCTACGATCTCTGTTTGTTATGAGGATGATAGATTTAGACCAGAAAGTTTTTCATGTTCACACATGTCTGGAAGTGAGAAGTGGCTGAGAATGTCATGCTCTTTTTTTCCTGTGCTTATTCATAATTGTTTCCTGGTGATCCAACTGAGGTTATGTGTCATCCTTATCTTTAATTATGTATTTCATATCCTAGTAGAAAAAAAGGACTCTCCGCCAGTGGCCATTGCAGGGTATGACGTAGTGGTCCAGCCTAAGGAGAGTGTGATGCTGAGCGGCTTCCAGAGCAAAGATGAAGATCCGCAGACTTTAACCTACAAATGGACCATGGTTACCATTTACCCATATGCGATCATTGAGGTGAGAAAAGCAACTTTAATTCCCGACCTGTTTTGCCATACTTAATTAGCAATTTTGCAAAATGTCCTCTGTACCTTATTTTAACAACACTGCTGAGACCGTAATTGAATAATCCAACATTGTCGTCCTTATTTTTGCAGAAGTCAAATTTTCCTGACCAGATCGTTGTGTCCAATCTAACTTCTGGAAAGTACATGTTTAATCTGACAGTCACGGATGCTGCTGGTCAGTCAGACAGCACTACGATCAATGTCCTGGTCCTGACCCCTGACGAGTCCGAGCGTGAGTGTCTCCTCTTTGTTCCAAATCAATAAAACAGGTCACTGTTTTTCTTTTTCTCCTTTGACAATTTTGTAACTCTGTAGTTTGCTTGTTTTGTGCCCAGGTAGGAGATGGAACTATTTAATATAACAAAAGATACATTTTTAGAAAGTACTATCCATTTAAATTATGGGTTGACATTTAAATACTTTTATTTATCTTTAATATGTATGAACTTATTTAATGACAAAGAAAATAAATTGATACAAAGTGTTTTAGGTAAGTCATTATGATTTGGAAGTAGTAATGAATAAAAATGTAAATTGTGGATACAAAATGAGACTATGAATTGAAAGAAAGGGATAGAAAGAAAAGATATATCGTTGTTTCATGTTATTGTTTTGTGTTATTTTTTTTTTGGTAAATTTAGACGGTGTTCTTGCCAGTTTTCCCTCTCACCAATTTGTACCGTTGTATTTAAGATCATTTTGTGTGTGATTTCCGAGGGGTGTTTGTCTTGACCTCAGGCATTTCAAACATGCCTTGTGGATGTTTCATATCCACATTTAATGTCATGTGGTTCCCTTCTGCCTTCCCAAGCCTTCACATGTAGCTCATTTAACCCACTATATCCTTAAAGACAAGCCATATTCAATTAAGATATTGAAAAATGTTTAATTTTTAAATTATGCTTCAATCTTTTGTGAATGAAGCTTTTTCTGTTGAAAAAAAAGTGGTGTCATCAGTGTGTGAAGATGTGCGTGAATGACTGCGAGGTCTTCTGAACTAAATAAAGTGCGATACAAGTACATGCCGTTTACCATAAATATGCAGAAAACCACATTAAAAATAGGTCAGTCCAGAGAAAGACTTCTATGGCACTCTCGTGCTTAAAAAAAAGGAAATGATGAAATACTTTGCTTTCAAAATAGTGATAAAATGAGAACAAGTGCTTAGGAAATGTAGTTACTAATGAGCAAAAAGGTGATCGTCACTGACGTCTTGAGAGCAGCATACAATTTAGAGTATGTTTAAGGAACTGAACCCCAGGGTTTCAGTTGGTGTTAGTTGACTTTGTTTATCTGTTCTGGCGTTCCTCCTGTCTTACCTCGCTTTTTCTGCTGAAATCTCTGTGGCACAACTAAACAACTCTGATTTCTCAAACTTTCATGTTTTTTAGCCATAACTTTTGTTGTTTGTGCCAAGATAGAAGGATCATTTCCCGTCAGCTTGATTTTTTTCAGTTTTTCTGGTAGTTCTTTGCATGCTTCTGTGGGCTGAAGCATGTTAGTTGGAACCAAACGAGTTGAGACATGCTCACACACAATAAGGAAGCAGAGATAAGAGCTTGACTGGTTAGATGATTACACAGTAAACTGACATTGTGCAGGAAATAAAATGGATCAGCTGATGGTAAGATGCCGCCTTTAGCATGGAATAACTGAATAATCCAGATTGCATCCTTTGAAACGGGTTCTGTTGAGAAAATAGAATGCAGTATTATTATTTATTTTTTTTTTTTTACTGCTCCCCTGATACCATCTCTCCACCCCCAACTATACAAAACTTGCCTGTCTGGTTTCAGGTTGTTACACAACAAGACTTTTATTATTGTTGCTGTGCGAATTGAATAAAAGTGAACAGGCATCTTGACTCTCAAAATTCTGTTGACTTTATAAGTACTAGAAATGTCCCACCCACACAAAAGCTCAGTTACCTATTAATAGTTTTTCAGTAGCTTAGTGGAAAATCTTGATTGTTTAAATTATTTTTTGTGGTGACATTTCTCTGAAATGTATTACAAAAGCTGCTCTTGAAATGAATGCTGACGCAGAGAGTGTATCATTAACTACACTGAGATTACCCAAATCTGCTTTTCTCAACATTATTTTGTTTTCAGAGCACACCACTTCATGATTTTTGTTTTACTTTAGTGCGTGTCTACTAGTTACATAATATTAAAATGGGAACTTGGTTGAAACTTTGAAGGAAATGAGCCTCATATGGGTTAATCACATTGGCCTAACCTCTTGCCTTTTTCATTTTCTTTTCCCTGACACTGTGACTTTAGGGAACAAAAAAACTAAACTCAGACAAATCTCTGCAAATCAGAACAGCCTCTAAAAGTGCAATTATTTTGCCGATTTGATTGATACACACAGAAAACCCACACAGTCACTTCATCGCCCACGTTCCTTAGAAAATTAATGGAGAAGGACATTCTAAATTAACATTTAAAACTAAAAGACTTCCTATAAACCTTTATGAACATAAAAACTTGGAAAAACTTAGAATTTTCAGACAGGGTTGAGACAATAAAACATTTTCTTAAACGTTTTTTGAAAATGTGCTAAAGTGGCATTTTTTGAATGGGTTATTAGGCAGTCACCCAGAGCGACATCTGAAAGGGGTGAGGCACCAGAGAACTAAAAGCTTTCTGTTTCAATGCATTTTAGGCATTTTAAGTAGCTGGAGTTCATCAGAGAAAGGAGCTTTCTCAGGGCACCATTCCTGCAAGAACCATGACTGTGTTTTATATTCATTTTCAATCTTACAATGTTAGGCATTGTGATTAATCACAGAGCTAGAGTGTGATTAATCTGATTTAATTTTTTAATTGACTGACAGTACTAATATACATAATCTCAAGTTTGTATAAATGTATGTGTACATGATGGTGGCATGCCTAATTGCAGCAGCTCTTTGTTCTCTTGAAAATTTGTATGTTTATTTTATTTCTTATTATTTTAATCTTTTTATCACTATTTGGAGTTGCATCCTGGTTTGTCCTGAGCTGCTTCAGTTCAATGACAATAATGGCTTTCATGGATTCAATATTTCACTAATGTCAACATCAGGTTGTGGTCCTCAATTCTGGTTCTGCTGGAAAGAAAATTGACAGCGTATGTCTTGTGAATTTCCTCCAAACCTTTGAAATAGCACTTATCCCTATTGCACACTTTTTACGACGCCTTTTCCTTCCACACTACTTTCCATACAATCAGCCATCTTCTTTAATATTGTGACTTGGCCTCCTTTTGGAGGGTGTGGCTGGCTGCTGGACAACTCTCAAGACAATAGTTCTCTCCATGATTATATAACTTATTAAATTGTCCATTGCATAAATTCTATATTAAAAATAATTTTAACATTTTCTTAAAGACAGAATTTTGGGTTCTTATTACTCATAAGAAACATAACATAATTTACAGAAATATGTTACTGAATGTTAAACTTATTCAGAGGTTCCACTTTATGATATAAATTACAAAAAAATATATATTTTTTTTGTTTTTTTATAATATTCTAGTTGAGATGTACCTGTTTACAAAGTTCTTGATTTTGTGAGTAAAATTAGATGATTAGAGGTTTCATGTAGTTTGTCAACAACATGTGTGTGTTTTAATCTCGATCCTAAGTCTTTATATGTTGTCCTTCCAGACCACTGCATGGTTCCAAAGAAAATTGGTCCGTGCCGTGGTTCATTCAAACGCTGGCATTACAACGCTGCCTCAGAGAAGTGTGAGGACTTCATCTTTGGGGGTTGCCTGGAGAATAAGAACAACTACATTAAGGAGGAGGAATGCCAAAAAGCCTGTCATGGCACAGGTAGTTGTTTTTTTTTTGTTTTGTTTTTGTTTTAGTTTTTTTACTCTGACTTTTTTTTTTTTTAATCATTTTTTTCCCTATTAAAAAGCTGAATACTTGGTAATGTAATAACCTAGTAATAGGTTTCTTAATTGCAAATACTGCAAGTTTTTCCTTGTCGGTTGCATGCATGACCATAAATATAGAAAAAAACTATATTTAAACAGGTTCAAAGTGTTGTGAGAGCTCTGTGAGTTAAAAAGGGTAACCAGTTACAAGTAAATATTAAGTAATGCTTAAAGTAACCTTTTTGCCCAAATTAAGCAGATTTGCAACTTCAAAGTAGCAAATTAAAGCTGATGAATGGAAACACGTGTTGTGGAAGCGTTTAAAATTATTGACAGAATGAGAAAAACCCACTTCCAGATTGAAGGCTGAGCCAAGAAGCAGTTCCTCTTTGTTGAATATGAATTTGGATGTCAGAAGTTGATTGAATTGTCTAAAATGTTATGGAGAACGTTATGATGCATAGTTTCATTTTTTCACTCTTTTTTTTTTTACTCTGATAAAAACTAGGGTAACAATAGCCTTCATGAGTCACTTAATTATTATAAAGTAGTCTCAGTACAAATAGCATATTTTAGTGACTTGAACTCACCAAATCTGAACTTTCAATTGTAATGACTGTTGTTCTTTAAAGGTTCAGTATGTAACTTTTACAAATAAATGTTTTTTTTTACATATTTGTTAAAACTGTCACCATATGACAGTATGTTAGCAGACAGATAAGCTGTGAAAAGGTTGATTTCCACCACCTTCTCCATGAGCTATTATTGCTGTCTGTACCGCTCTCAAGTCATCTCGGCCAAAAACAACCAATCAGAGCCAGGAGGAAGGTCGTAGCATTGTCAATCAACAGTATGTACTCACAGCTAAATGTGCTAATGGCGGAAAAACAGCATATCATTAGAGGAAAACCATTATCTGCTTGTCATCAGCGGCCAGTTTCAACAAATATGTAAAATATATTTTTAATAGAAGTTACATACTCTAGCTTTAAGGTCTCTTAAAGTGCATTTTGATTGACTTTTTAGACTAACCAAAACAACCTCTTATTTCATGTAGACAGATCCTATATTTCTCTAAATACCTGAGCAAGAATGACTCTCAATGTTTGCTAAGCAGAGTTATTGTTTGCAGCAAGCAATAATTTTTCTTTGGTTTTCTTTGTTTTTGATAAAGGTGGTCCATCTGGGCGAGGTCTGCCTGTTGCAGGTAAAAACTAGCACTTTATTTAAGCAGGTATTTTGATAAAGAAGAAATGTAAATGTACAGATAAACATTTCAATATTCATAGAAAGTTTTTATTGTCTGCATGGCCAACGATTGCCTTTAAGTTCATTAGTTTTTTGCTTTCACTTGTAATAGCGCATGCTGCTATTTGTAGAATTATAAGATGGCCCAGCTGATTATTATTTGTGTGTTTGTGCCACAGGAGAAGAGTGTGGAGCTCCATGTACCGCTGATCAATTCAAGTGTGATAATGGTTGCTGTTTGGATAGAGGACTGAAGTGCGATGAAACGGCACAATGCAGCGATGGATCAGACGAGAAGAACTGCAATGACTGTATGAGCTTGCCATGCAAACCAGACCTAGTTCTCATTTGACGAATTTAAATAAATGCTTTGATTACAACATGTTTTAGATGCCATATTAGAATTCTTGTTAACATCAATTATGTCCTGTGTGTTTATCAGTTCAAAACAACTTTCGTACTCTGTTGGACCTTAAGTTGGCTGGAAAGAGAGGTGGTTTGAATTTTCCATTCCCTGTTGATTTCTGCCTTCTAATTCACTTCCTTTTCTTTCCTCCTGAATATACTCTTCACAAATCACAGATACAGGCTTTAGTCGTGTGTTTTGAAATCATACACTTTATCCTTTTTATATAATTACAGTACACTGTACGGATGAGCCAGATACAGGAACTTGCAGGTATAGCAATACAAAGTGGTACTATGATCCCCGGACACAGAGTTGCACCCGCTTCAATTACGGAGGCTGTGAAGGAAATGAGAACAGATTTGAGTCTGAGGAACAATGTATGAAAGAATGTCATGGTGTGACAGGTGAGTGTGTTTTATTTGAAGTTGGATTGGCACTCCGTTTATCCATGACTCAAAAAATTACTGTAGATGCAAAACTGTTATTTCTGCCTCTTTAGGCCTTTGATTTGTTATCATGTGCTATACTCAAGTTTTGACATTGCTTTTTCTATTTTTAGAATATGTCATGCATATGTGTTTTCATTTTTATTACAGAAAGTGATATGTTTGAGAAAGAGAGCAAAGCTGAGAAACAAGAGACTGACTCCAATACAAGTAAACAACCTCTCTTTTTCCTTAATAGTATTAAACTGGTTAACGTATAGAGGACATATTACTGGAATGATTTGCATAAAGTGTAATGAATGTGTTGAACCACAAAGTCTTTAGTATATCTTATGTTTTATATTTCCCCTCTACAAGGGAGATTAAATGCAGGAAGCTTAGCAATCTTTCAACATATTTTGAGTAAAACAAGTAAAATAACACAAATGACTTACAATGATTTTAGTTCAGTTTGTCTGCAAAGTTTCACACTTAATAAGGTCAGTTATATCCATATATGTAAAATTCCATTTGGTTTGAAATGATTTCAGAATAGTCTGGTTTATTCCAGCATAGTCCAGGTATTAGACTCATTCAGACCCGATTACATACAGTCTTGTTTATTTCTTAATTATTATATGCTGCGTTCAGATAATTAATCAGTCTTGTCTCAAAATTAGAAAATGTTGCCACATCATGTGGCAAAAGTGGAGTTAAAACCCTTCTAGAACTGGAACAAACCTCCACCAGAACCAGGTTTACCAGTGAGAGGCCATCAGCTTCAACTGACTGGAGGGAAAACAAAAACGTTATCACTTACTCTTTCCCACAGTTTGTGGGAAAGAGTATGGAAGATATTAAAGTAGTAGATCCTTCAGTAGCTTAACCCCAAAAAAAACAAACAAACACAGAAATAAAAAATGTAAAAGAAATCCTAAGGTACACTCACAAGCCAGTATATTAAGTATAATTTGCTTGTAGGTTTTGGTCCATATTGACATGACCTCATCAAACATTTGCTACAAATTAGTCCATGGTGAGAATCTTGTTCCACCAAATCCAAAAAGTGCTCTAATAGAGTAAGCTCCAAGTGAAATCAAGAAGTCTTTTTAATTATTATTTTTTTTTTTACCTGTAATTTGTCTTCTCTGTGTCTTAACTATGAAAATTTTTCTGTCAAAGGTCAAAGTTTATTCAGCTCAATTTTCCAGTTCATCAAGTTGCATTGAGTATCCATATGTTGATCTGTTTTAACCAAAATGTTTGTCATTATTGGACAGGTGTCATTGCCATTGCTATTATCCTGGGTATAGCCATCGCCATTGTCCTTGCCATCCTGGGGTACTGCTGGCTAAAGAACAGACAGCCGAGCCACACCCTGGTGTCTACTAGCAGCAAACCTCTGTGAAACCATCTTACTATCATCTAAATGCTTTATCACAAACAAAGACTCTATGTTTGGAAGTGCATGAAGACTTGTTTTTTCTTCTAATTAAGTCTGTATGTGAATATGTTTTAAAGAGGATGCATACAAAAAGCAGAAAGTCTTTGGTGAAATGTGAAGTGTTGCTTTAAGTGACGCATGGTATTGGAATAAATTGGCACAGGAATCTGTAAGATGAGGTTAAATGGGAAGGCTTGATTAGAACATCATGGCAGAGCATCAGGAGAAACCCTCCCATTAGAATAAAATATTTAATGTTTTCCTTCTTTCATTGTGTATCAGTTCTAATTGAACAACTTTTACTGTTTATTGTGCAGTTGAAAGCAAAACTCTTGTCTTTCAACCAAACCCAGGAGATCTCATTTATATGTACACTTTTGACAAGAACATGTTTTGTTTCCTGCAGTTTTCTTACTTTAAACTTATTTTACACATTGTTGTTACATTCCATTGAATTTCACCCATATTCAACCTGTTGTACATAATCTTGGGTTTAAAAAATATTTTCTTAGTACTTTTATCATTTTTTTTCTTTTAGGTTTCAGTTTTTTTTTTAAAATATAAGATTCATGTTTAACTTCACTGTTAAATATTTTAATTGTCTCATACATTTGTAGATATAATTTGATGTAGACTTCTTTAACTTTACTTATGTTATGATTTTTGTCTTAAATATAAAAAAGTTTTAAACCAAATTTATTACTTTTCAATTTTTTTATTTTTTTTATTTTTTATTTTTAGAAATATGTACCTTACACAGTTGCCATTTTTGCTTTTTATCTTCTATGCATTAAGGACTGGACTTAATCTTACTTCTCCTTTCCTAAAATGGTTTCAAAAACATAACTGGTTAAGTGGAATATTAATAGATTATAGACCAATAATCCTGTCCTATGAACCTTTAAATAATTTTCTCTATTAAATTGAAATTTTTTTTAACACAGGGCTAATAACTGTTCTGATCTGTGTAATTGAGGCTAGTAATAGAAGACCATTGACACCTCAAGTGTCGCTATTATCACTGATTTTTGGGGACCCAAATTTTGCAAAAAATATATTATGAAAAACCATTTTATGTACGAATCTACAAAAAGATGATCATTCACTTTTATTAAAGACCAAAAAACCTGTGTGACTTGCTCAGGTTATTTCCACAATTGGAAGCCCTACACAAAACGTTTGAAGTAAAATCCTTTTAAGAATTCCAATAAATGTTGGTATTCTCTTCCAATGTTTTCATTGAGCTTTTTTCATTTCAAAGAAAGTGGTCATAGATCAATATAGCTTTCAGTAAAACAAAAATATAGGAGTCATTTACACCAGTGTAGCTTTTGTTAGGCGGTTACTCTGACTGAAACCGCTTTTCATAGTAAGTTTTTAGTACGTTTCAGCTGATCAGATCATTGATGGTGTAGCATTTTCTCACTCTATTTTCTTTTTATTGTCCTACTTCTGTTAAAAAAGTCCCTTATTCAAATCTTCCAATAGATTAAAGGTTGATTAAAAAAAAATGTTCACATAAACTGGTATGATGCTTTTGAGATTGGAGTTGAAGTACAAGTTAACTGTGGACTTCTTCTGAAAGCAACTTATCTGGATTTATACTAAATGAAGACACCAAGTTGTCTGCTGCTCATAAGATCTATCAAGTCTTTTGCAGAACCTCAGTTTTCAAATTTATGGGCTATCCCTTTTATGCTTCCTGTAGGCCATACCATGGAATGACAAGCTGTTACCTTTAATGGAAAACATTTTCAAGTAGTTGTTGGATTGTTTGAAACTGTTATTTACTTAAGCTAGGCACATTACAGTACACATTGATCAGAAATAGAAACATTAACATGAGCAAGAGACTATTCATACTATTATATTATACAAGAATAACATAAAAATTCCAACACAGTAATAAGTAATTATGGGATATGAATATGAGTGCACTTTGTATAAATTTCAATATATATGTTGGAAATTCAATAATAACACTACTACTGCAGCTACTACTATTGATACTGATCATAATGATTATTATAGTAATTGCAGAGTGTGATGCATAAAGTTATATTTTGTTTCTTTTCTAACAGTACGCAGACAAAATATAAAAAAAAAGTCAGTTCAAACATTTCTTCACCTGACTCACCAGGAGATGGCGACACAGCTCTGTTCAACTTCAACGTGTTTCAGTATAAAATCTTACGAATGAACTGTTTCACCAGTAATATTTTTTCAGTGCCACGGCTGTTTTTTTATTTATTTTTTTAACTAGAAACATTGTAAGAAGAAGACATAATTCAAAGGATCTAAATAAGGTATCTTCAATACTATCCCTTTTGCAACCCCCATTTCAAAAAAGAGGGGTCCATAAATATAATTTGCATAGTTATGTTTTATAGTGTTTTAGGAATGCTTTCATTTCAGCGCACAGTGCAAACTCTAATAAAATTAACAAAATGATAATACTGATACCATGTAGAAACATCACAACAAACTTCATTGTGAATCAAAGTGTAGCACTTTACAAAAACGTTTGATCCAATTGGTATCCAGAAATTCAGTCCAATTGTATAGACATTCAATATTGATTATATACGTTCCAATTCCATCCGAGTTATAAAACTATACAGTCAATTTCAGTTTTTTATGCCACCAAGAACATGTTCTGATGGCTAATTGTGCTTTATTCCATTTGCTTGGGTGTCAGAACTTGGATTTGATAACGACATTAAGCCCAATTTAAATGTGTTTAGGTTTCAGGTTTGAGCTTCGGACTTCAAGTGATCATACTAACTGGTCTTAATAATTTTAGCTAAAAGCAACAGATTATTCTAGATTATGTATTCCTAAACAGTAAATTTTTGGACGCAGTGATCAATAGAATTAAAAAGCAATATATTTTCATTTGTCTTTCTCTGTAATTATGGTTTATACAGTATTTTAAATGTGTAAATAAAAACATTTTCTTAATTTTTATTATTCTTTCAGATTTCAATGAAAATACTGCTTAATTTTTTTTGGCTCTTGTTGTTTTTCCCTACTGGTTTCCGATTAGAATTACCAAAAATATGTATTGACCTATAATAATAACAGCTAATTGCAAAATTAGGACATTTAGACGGCAGAGGTGCTCGGAAGTGGAATGTAGACGTTTTCTTTTGCAGCTGGAGCCACTCTGACTCGGTGCCATGTTTTTCGCTGTCGTAAAGCGCTGTTTGAATATTTCCGGGAGGCAGTGAAAGCAGCAGCAGCAGCAGCAAAGGCAGTTCCTTCGCAGTTCTTCAAAGATGCATCGCTGGTGTGTTTTATATTCCGACCTGCTATGGGATGTTTGTCTCTGAGAGGCACGTATCATGTAAAAAGAAGAAACTAATAAACTCAGCTGATTATTTCGTGTAGTGAGCTAGCAGAGAGACGAAACTTTAACAAGGAGTCTTGAGTCGCTGGAAGATAAGAAGTTGGGGTATTCGGTACGTACGCTATACTGACAAACTTTTCCCAGGCTTATCTGAATTAACGACATTGTTTGTTAATCAAGCTGAAATTGTGCATTTAGTTTAGGTTTAGCTGCTATGTCTGGTTTTATTTGAACAATGCCATTTCATTCTCTTTTTTTTTTTTACTCGTTTGTTTAAACTCGCTTGAGCATGTTTTAAAACCATCATGCTGAAAGTCAGCAATACTGATTTTTTTTAAAGTCTTAATTTTACAAATGATCGGAATGCATGCATTTGAATTAGTTTTCAGTTTAGACTATTGAATTCGCGATTATGATGATGATGATGATGAATCCCTCCTTTGTGGCTGCTTTACTTGAAATCAGACTTTCTGCTTCATATAGTTTTACAGCCTCCAAGCTGTACAGAAGCAGTGCCCTGGAGTTTCAGTCAGATAAGTTTTGTTTGTCTTTCTGACAAAACACTCTCACTTGAATGGACTTAGGACAGATGCTGCAGGGCGTATTTTACAGAAGTTAGACAAATCTGAATCCCGGTGCTATTTCCTGCTCTCCTGCATCCCATTCCTCCCCCATGGTGCACACACTCTTCTCTTTGCAAACCGTATTGTTATTTCTAATGAGCACCCCACTGAGACAGTCAAATATTAAGCTCACTTTTAGGTCGGAAGCTCTCCCCAACCAGCAGCTGAAGAAGAATGGGGACAAAAATCAATCAATTACTGCTGAAAAGCTCCATCTTGTGCTTCTTCGACCCCATTTGACCCCTCACACAATAACGTCTCAACATCATTTCTTTCAAATGTTGCCTGAACAGAGCATGTGAATAGGTGGTCCAGACAGGAAGCTGCACAAGTGTGTCTTGGATCTCAGAGTTGCCCTTTGGTTACTTCTTCCACAGTGCTGGTAGACTCTAGCTGTGATAAAATCACCAGAGTTGCAGAATGTGAGGGCGGTTACTTCTATGGAGACCTTATAATTTTAAAACCTTGCAACAGAGCTTCTTTCTTTGTCCTGAATTTGTTTGGTGCTCAGGGACAGTTGCAGCAGACCTCTTTAACTATCTGCAGCTAGGGATACTCTGCAGACTTTACACATAATTTAAAGAAACTATTCAGTGGTGTTTGTTTTATCCGACCACACCAACAACAAAATAGAACTGAAACAGCTGGATATTGCATTGCAGGATTTCACTGAAAGTTAAGGTTTTAGAGAATAAAAAAAAGAAGACAGAAGAATGCTACTAATTCTCTTTTGTGTACTTTTGGGTTGATGAAGTCACAAAAGGCACACGAATCGAGCTGATCAGTCGAAATATGTAAACAATAGGATGGAAGACCAATTTTAAAAGATTGTATAAATTTCAAAGTGTTTGTTTTGTTCCAGGTGGCTTTAATTTTTTGTCACAAACAGCTTCCATCTTTTGTGTTTATATTTTTTTACCAGTATTTTCTGAAGTCTATTTAGTGTGTGCACTAAATGCAAACACTTTACCATGGCTCAAACATTTTGCAACAACCATACACAATAAGTAAGAACCTTTTTGTAGGAGGAAGTTGTTTAAAAACGGATGAATAAAGAGGAATAAACAAAATAATTACACAAAATGGCATATTCAAGGGAAGTCTGAGTGACTTTTTGCCTTATGTGATGTAACCAGAGGCATGTAAGTAGATTTTTATCCTGGTTGAATAATGATTTACAACAAAATATCAAAACAAATAAACTAATAATGGCAATTTGTTGCATAGATAATAATAATCTGTATCTGAAGTGAGTTTCATTGATTTAACAGAAAAGTCTATAAAGTAGTTTTAAACGCAACCTCCCAATGTTTATCTGAAATAAGGCATGCAGAAGCTACAGAGATCTTGCTTGTTTGTTGGTGACCAAATACTTATTTTCCACCCTTATTTGCAAATAAATTCTTTAAAAGTCAGACAATGTGATTTTCAGAATTTTTCTTCTCATTTTGTTTCTTATAGTTGAGCTCTACCTATCATATCAATTACAGGCCTCTCTCATCTTTTTAAGTGGGAGAACTTGCACAATTGGTGACTGACTAAATACTTTTTTCCCCACTCTATGTGTCATTTTACATCATTGAAACCTTGAAGGTCTGGCTGTGTTTTAAACAGTCACAAAATAGCTTAGTGCCTTAAAATGTGGTGTGATGTACCTTTAAACTGGTACACTCCAGTTCTATTTGAAGACATTTTGTCTAATTTTACCCAGCAGACCTGCCCTCTCCCCTGTCCAAACTGTGCAGGGCATTAATGGAGGACCTCTTGCCTTGTGGATGTCTACCGCTCATAATTTTAAGGAGTTTGAAATCTTCAGTTGCGACTTGCTCACACAGATGGCATTTTCTAACCTCACATGCCAGGTATTCGCATTTGTATTTTTTATTGGTAAGAGAAGAGGAAAGTGCTATTTTTCCTTGTTCACAGCTGTGGGAAACAATTATTCTCCCATTAAAGGTTATATGGGGTGTTGAAATGTAGGTGTGCCATATGGGCTGCATGCCCCCTGGCTGTTCCTATAACCTATACTGGCTGAATCACATCTTCTTGGCATATTTAGAAATGCAGTGGATGGAAATAAGAGGTTTGTTATGGGCTGTGTGTCTGTGTGAAGGTTGGACTAGGGTCTTTTGTCTAGTCAGTGGATTTATTTGAGTTGAAGAGTGGCCTTCAGGGCGTATTGTTTTCTCTAGAGAATGAAAAGCTGTTGGTCTCTTAAAGCCTGCATGTCAGAGAACAAACTGCAGGAGTAATGTGGGAAAAGAGGGCACTCGCAGAAAAGCTTTTTAAATGGGGTAACGAAGAGGTCATGCAAGATAAACATCCCACCAGTTCTGATTTATTAAAAAAACTCCAGCCCTCTGACTCTTAAAAGCCCCAAGTCCAGGTTAGGTTTTTATTTGTCATTGACCTAAATATCTGTCCTAACCGATGGTGTTTTTAAGAGAAATTCAAGCCACGGCGTGTGACTGCCTCAAGACGCGCCAGAGTATTTATGTCATCCTTCCAATGTCCCATGTGAAGGCAAACACTTGTGGTAGATCTCATGCTGTGACAGAGAAGAGCAGGAGAATCATTTAGGCTCTTTTTGCTTTTGATTAGCTTATACATTTGAGTTGTAAAGACAATTGAGAATTCGTTATACAAATTTCTTTGTAAATTGGGATTTAAATGGAAATTTCTAATCAACATGCTTTAAGGTCACACAGTGAGTGAGATGCATCATAACTTCAAATGAGAGAGAAATTCTGGATTTATTTTCATTAATATAGTTAAAATTTACAATGTATCATATTTAGTGTTGGGGTAAAACTTGAAAACTGATGTTTAGACTTGCCCATCACATTTGATTGAGCTTGAGCTATTTTGCAAAAAATAATGGCAGAAAGTACTGACCTTGGTGGGCTAATGCCTGAAATTCCTGTCAGGTATTTATTTATTGTAACAGCTGTTGAAAGATGCTTACAGCCTGAATGATGTTGCAACTAGAGCTTTCACTCGGTTTTGGTAACATCCTTTATTATTGTCTATGCCTTCTGTGTATCTTCCTGAAGCAACAGAGAAGGTGACTTATCTGAAGAATGAGGAGAAGAGATTTCCTCTGTAGAAATGGCTGCTGCTTTCACTTCTGCTATAACCTATATTAGCTAAGGTAACATCTCCAGATAGTCATCAAGATCCGAAGGACTCTTTACTATCATATGTCAAATTGAAAATCTTTGCTTAAGAGAAATGATTTACTTGTATATGTTGCTTGAGTAATGCTTTTAATGTGCGGTGACAACTCTGTTTCTGCTTGATTTCCTCGAGTGACATAGCTTATGTCTATCTCCCTCAATCATTTGTTTATTTTGGATAAAAGGTGCAATTCTGTCCTCAACACCCAAATCTGTGTAAAGACTTTGGAGCAGAAGAACGAGGAAGTTTATCATCTCATCTGAAGAAACTGTCCTTTGCCCATCCTCTTGTTCATAACCATCAGACTAATTTTGTGGCATCTGTATCTAATTAGGGGGCAAGTTAAAAATTCCCATGCGGGGAGGTTCATGCTGTGGGTAATGCAGTCGTCAGCTGTAGGAACCAAATGCTCTCCATTTGTGTGAAATTGTATTTAGTTCAGACACAGGTGGTGAGCCTGGGATGAATGTATGGCTGTATTTAGTGTTTTCTTTAGGATTGAAAATTTTAGTCCTACCCCCTCCTTTGGAAAACCAAGCATTAAAAATGGCCAAGTTGTATCCAAAGATTTAAAATGTTTTCTGAAAGTTGTACTTGTTTCCTTATAAGGCAATTTAAAAGTTTACAATGTCCCTGATTATAATCACGCCATAGAGCCTTTGATACGACTGGAAGAGCATTTGGACACCTAGACATCTGTGTGCTTCTAGGTTTGAGCCCATTATTCCCAGTCTAGTCAGTCCTTAACCAAAGACAGATTAGCATAGTTTTGGTCTGAAAATTAGGCCAGGCGAGCTAAGGGGTTGATGTGGGAGGGATTATTAAGGATTTTATTAGCTCAGTGTTCACTGAGATAAGTTGAAAGCCAAACTTTCAGTGGTTCTCCTCCATTTTTCACAAACTAACCTAGTTCTTAAAAAGTAATTGGGCCTGGTCAAAAGCTTTAGGCTCTAAAGCTTAACATGTGAAGAAAGCCACACTGAGGTTCTAAAAAATCTACAACCTAAAAACTTTAAAAATGTACATTATACTTGTTCTACATTTTAAAGTCCTCTTTAATGAGAGGTTAGAAAAAATGTGTGTTAGAGTATTTTTTTTAGGATGTTGGAACATAGTGCAATGCAGTGTTACCTCTCCCTAAAGCGTTGCTGTGCACTGATGCTTAGCTGCCTGAAAGAAGAGTGTAAAGTTTTTACATGCTATCAAGACAACTGGCTCTTTGGAAACCACTCCACTGTCAAAGAAAACAACAAGGACAGTCAAGTTGTGGAAACTAGCACTGTTTTAAAACTACATGTAGGAAGCTGTTTTAAATAAATGTGTTCATATGGTCTCATACATTGGCTTTAAATTTTCGATTACAACATGATAGGATAAAACCTCAAGCCCCTCTTTATCATGTATTGGTTCCCTTGAAAACCAAAATGTCACAAAAGACATTTGAATCAGGGCATAAATGTTGGGGTGACACGTCAAAGAAATATTAATGAATGTAAAGCAAAATTCAAATTGAGTCAAAATATTGTACAGTTCTATACAATTATAGATAAGTAAACTAAAAAGAGACACTAAGAAACATATATAGAAAAATATGGTATTGTCTCACAGTGTGTGCAATGCATAACATACTGTAGGTTTTATTTGGCTCTCTTGTGTAACAAATAATAATAGTTTCAGTGGGTAGATTTTACAAGCTCTACATTAGTCCAAGCTGTAGCTGGAGGGGCCTTTGCCTGAAGCAGTGATCCTAATGTCCACATCCAGTTCCGTGACTTATATCCCTGCATTCCTGCACATCTTAATTGGTGAACCTTCGGGCAGCGGGTTTCGCCTGGCCTGGCTGGCCTCAGCTGGCCCTGCTGTCAGCTCGGCACAGTGGCCAGCAGATGTAGCGGGAACAATGCCCATCCTAATCCCTGAAGAATTCCTGCTCTCCTCAGATCTATTTGTCCATAGAATGTGGCATCAAAAAAGGCCCTGAGGCTCACCCGGATCCGCAAAGGGACATTTCTCATGCAATGTGTTAATTTGCTGCAAGGAGGCTGAGAGGGGAAGTTGTGTGAAAGTGGCAGCACATTGACTCCAGAGGGATATAGCTCAGGCCTGAGAAAGCTACAGTCTGGCATAAGACAGCAGAGAATCCTTGATGTGAACCCGTAATCCTGCTAGATGACTGGGACAGGTTTTGATTTGATATGAATTTAATCAATCAAAGCAAGCCGAAGGGATAATGTTAATCAGTTTAGTCTTTAACAGTAAGTAACATGCTTCCATTTGATCTGTAATCACTAAGCGATATTATATTTCTTTGCCAAAAAAAACTCTCTCTTGATCTTTCCTCACTGATTAGATTCAGCTCAAATCAGCATTTCCTTTACTTACCTCTACCGCAGAGCTACACTACACAAGTCTGAGTAGCGAGCAGTGGAATGGGAAGAATTTCGCTCTTGTATAAGATCACAGTTCACTGTGTGCAGTCTGGAGAGAAGAAGAAACCTTTGACAAAATAATGATGTTGCTAATAGCCCAGCAGGGTGACAATGATAAACATTGTTGCTCTGTATTCACTGTACATCTTGGCTGGAAGTGTCTGGATCATGTCTGAATATTTGTGTTTTCTATTGTCAACTCAGAGGCCTGTGTGCCATGCCAGAGGGCTCCCATTCTGCTCGCCACCAGGGCCAAATGGGGGAAGGTAAGATCAGAGGAATATTCTCTGTTACGACACACATACGGTGCTTTACCAAAGTAGTGTGTTTTGTCATGTTATAACCAAAGAAGTCATTGTATTTTATTGAGCGTTTGTGACAGAACCAGCTTTTACTATGGTTACAGCTGTAAGTAATTTTGGGTATGTCTCTACCAGCTTTGCACATCTACTAATAACAGTTTTATAGTTGTAGTTAATAGCTCTTTGTCACGCCTCAGTAAATACAAAAAAAGCAAACAACCTTATATTAATAATATACACTCATTTTTTGCAGAGAATGTGCACACTAAGTATTACCATCCTCAGAGATCCATTAGAATGGTGCTACAGCAGAATTGTAGTTGAAAAAACTGACATTCTTACTGGGAAAGTGAGAGATTTATTTTACTAACCCAGGCCTCAAAATCCAATAGAGCTGTCTCATACAGAAAACAAAGTGATGATAATGGTGGATAAAAAAAACCTTTTATGAGTTATACCTCATTAAATCTTAAATGGCAGTGTTTAACCTTATTTACTGTACATGTTGCCACAGTGTTTAAAAGCACCACAAATATCTTCCCTCTCACTCACAACCCATTTTCCTGTCTGACCACTACCAAAGATCTCTAGAATCAATAAAACATTGGAAAAATCTCAAAAGAGGTGTACTTTTCCAATTAGTTGATTTCATTTGGTTGTATCAGAATAAAAAAAGCAAATACACATTTCGTTTTTTCTTCTTTTTTTTGTGAAGCATTTTAAAAACTCCCATCATTTTCCTTCTTCCTCATTTTTTGCATTATTTTGTGTTTTCACATGAACGGCAGATAAAATTTATGGTTACTAAAGCTCTAGGTTGCAGTCTGACAAAATGTGAGGAAGTACAAGAGGGGTATGCTTTCCATAAGTCAACCATTTTTATGATAAAGACTTTTGACAGATGGCTGCTTTACAGTGTCTGGTTCCTTTAAGACAGTGTGCTAATTTAAAAAGCCTTCTGCAGTGCATAAGAGGGAAAAAAATTATGGAAACAGAAAAACAGAGGAAATGTAGAGACTTTGAGAGGCAGACTGAAAGAGCAATGAACTCCCCTCCTACACTCCCGACTGGCAGAGAGGCTCTTTGTGTGGCTGTGTGGAGCTCAGCCGACCTCCTCTCACACAACTGTAGCCCCCAGAACATGAGCACATAGACCCAGAACTTGTCAGGATCCCTGACAGTCAGGCTGGTTTGTCTAACCAGTGGTGCTGACCTCGTATGCTGGGGGCCGCTCAGATTATGTATTATTTTAAAGTTTATAATCTCAATCGCAGAGCCGCTGCCTTGACACAGGACCTCTTTGTATCTGTTTGCCTGCTCTGTCCTTCAACCCACTATCTCCCCCTCCCCTGCTGCACACATTTGGCTCTGGACTTCCACTTTGGCTGAAGAATATCAGTGCGTCAATGGCGGCTTTTTGTTCCCCCCACGCCTGTTACTTTGGTTCAGCTGTAGCCAGAGGAGGATTTTTGCAAGAGAAGATGTGTGCCACCCTCATGCAAATTTTGTCTTAATTTTCACATAAGATTGCACTTCATCACATACATTTCTTTTCTAGAGCTCACTTGAGGCTTAAATCTTCTCTAAAAACCTGTTGATATTAAAATTTGACCAATTGATCCCTGTTCAATGATGGATTGGGGGTAATTAAGGGGCAAAGCTGTTAGTGATGTGCTTTCTAGATGAGGTGATGATTGGGTGTAGTTAACAGCGACGATTTCATGAGAAAGCACTTCGAGTATGATCATCATCATGCTGCAGATCCCACAAATAAAACAAGGTTGTTGATTGAATGATGATGGCTCTACCAAGCAATAACCGACCTGAAGCTGCATGAAAAAGCAATCTCGAAGATAAGTCTCCTCTCTGACCTTCTTAACCCCAAACAGGAATGTAGCTGCGTGTGCAGAACGTACAGCTTTACAGGGGTTCTGGGGTGGGGGACTGATGGATCATCTCCATTCACAGCAGCTTTTCCAGACCAGTGGACATAGGATTGTGGACATAGATGGATGTTGGCAGGGATGGCTGCATCTCTTGAGTGAGCTTGTTAAGGGGGCTTCGTGAACTGGAACGCTTCTTCATCTGTTTAATTGACTGTAGCGTTGATCACATGCAGCTCACGTGATAATTCAGCAAATCCTGTTAAAGAAGATTAAAATGAGTAAAAGTAACCAATTGAACCTTTCCATTTTCCATCTTATTACCTCCACCTGTTTCTTCAAGGACCATCATGTATTTAACTCTGTTTATTTTCCTATTAACCAGTCTGACAAAAAAAAACATTGGTTTTTGCTGCTTCTCCACAATGTGTGTGATACATGATTAATCTATCAACAATCTGTAATGGTCTCTCCTGGGGATGTTTTTCTTGGTGGGATTCCAGTTATTGTTAGATGATGCATCTGTCTAACAAAAAGTGTTAAATGTAGTTTTACAATCTAATTCTGCTTTAAACTTCTCCTACAAAACATCATTCCTGACCTGTTTGTTGCTTTCTTTGGTCTTCATGAGGCTGTTTGTTCACTTATTTCCTCCAGCAACCTTTTAAGACCAGAAACAGAACACCTGTATTTCTGCTGAGATTAAATTACACACAGTGAGTTTAAAGATTAGACAAATGAGGCAGATGCTTTCACTGGGTTTTATTTAGAATTATCAGAGTAAAGGGGGCAATGTAGAAATGTGAGATGCATTTTAAAGTTTTGAGATGTATCATCTTGCTTACACCTCACAATCACACACATTGTACTGGTCTGTTATAATACATAATTATTGAACTTTATTCATTAACATAAGAAAAACTGAATGCATTCTAACTCCTTTTTATGGCCACATGGCTATCGTAACTTAAATTTATAACCCATCACGTTCCCTTTATTTCATGTTATTGTCTGACCTAGATCTTTAAACTACCAACAAAAGACCTGATTACAATGCATTTTATTAATTTACAGCCTTCGAAGATAACTTTCCTTTTATAGAGATCTTCCAGCAGATTACCCCCATTAGTTACAGACTATCTCTTCTTTGGTTCTTGCTGTTAAAAGGCCTCCCTGAAGCCTATCCAAGAACTTCCTCTGCATCACAATCATTTCACATGTAAGCAACCCTATTTGTGAAACACCATCGAAAAGTAGAAAGCTGTTGTATAATAATAGGCTTTTAATTTTAGGCTTTTCTGTTTCCTAAAAGGCTTTAGACCAAGATACAGTGATGTTAGTTTGGTTGTTATGGACTATAAATTTTACAAAGAGCTGAAAACCACAAGAAAAAACACTTTCCCACCCAGTAAAACGCTACATTTGATAAAATGGTGTGATATGTTAAGTAAATGAACTACTCCTCCTTGAGCCTTCACACTTCAGACAGCAGACTCAGCAGAGAGCTACTAACGGTCCAGCTGATTGGGGGCAGACTGACAAATTGGTGGTAGTGTTTACAGTGGGCTTCAGGCCTCAGAAGTGTGTATTGTCCAAAGGAAATGGGAGTTTTCAGCAGATCCTGCCTGGCTTGCAGCAAGCGAGTGCCTGAAGAGATTTTGGAGGGGATGAAGGCAGGGGGGTATTGTTGATGGAGGAGTCTGTAAAGTGGATCATCACATGCCTATGCTCTGAGGTCAGCTGGCACGGCTGGATCCTTTAAGAGGCAGAGGTTAAGAACGGAGGAGTTTTATAGGATAAGATTTGACCTTTTTTAGGAGTTTTGGCCCACTGGAACAATGGGAAGTTTGCCATTTTTATCTCATCCCTTTTCCTGTTTAAATCCTTTTCTAATAGCTTTTCCAGAAAAAAATTAAATAGAAAAACTACATTCAATAAATGGCATAAATTCACAAAGACACATTTACTTTCACTTCTGAGCTGCAGAATTCCCCTGAAAGTTCCCAGAACATTTTGACCTTGACTGTTGGCGAGGAATGCAGGTTCAGTTTGTATCTGTGTGTGCATTCACCGTATGTTGTCCTCGAATGGTTTATTTACAGACCAGTGGGCTAATCATTAACAGAGCATTAAAAGCCCATAGTAAGGCCAAACACAGCTGTACATCAACCATCTGGTGCATATAAAAGACAGCCTAAAGACAAAAACTCTTGAAGTTAGCAGGATTCTTTCTTCTCCGTTGAGGAATAACAAACCAATCCAGGCCTTTGAATTCAGTTTCTGACCACCAGGGTTTAGATCAGTACTGTTGGATAATGGTCCATGAAGTATGAAGGCTTAATATGCTTAGGCACCAGTTATGCTTACACCTCACACCTCCCTGACAGGAGGCTATTCATCAGTGCCAGGTGGGGAGGAGTTGTTCCTGAAGGACCTCAGACCAGCTCTTCGTCCTGCATCAGTCTCTGGGGGAGGAACAGATTTCCAGAGGTTGTGAAGGGGTCTTTGAATAGGAAGTGGTGAATGGATCTTGAGAAGTGGAAAAGCATTATTAAGACATAGAGCAAAACTTTTCCCCTCTTTATTCCCTAGTATAGGGACAAGTAGGCCACACACTTCATTTGAAGGAATCCTAACACACTTGTTTATATGATTAGTTGTTGTTTTCTGTCTGGTGCATCTCATTAAGTCTGAGTATTGTTGCAAAATTAATCTGGCCAATCTAGCACAGTAGCCATGGTCATTAAAGAAAAATATTTGTACTTTTGACATTACAGGAACATGTCAAGTCCAACTGGAAAATGTAAAGCTTTTAGTACAATCTACCTGTTCGTGGAAGATTGCTGTGAAGATGTTTGAATTGATCAAACAAAGTGCACCAACACCAGAAGATATCTTGGCTCCCCAAATCACCACTGACTGTGGACACTTTACTCCTGACCTCCTGACTTTGCCTGCAGTCCTTACCTCTGAGTGTCACAGAATGACTGCTGCTTTTGTGTTTATTCCTGTTCCTTCCACTCAATTTTATATTATTATGCTTGTAAACCCCAAAGTATGAGCAGACAACTTTTTTAGCAATTACTTATTGTGGCTTTATCATGAGCAGAGTGCCAAAATCTGCTGGGCAGCTGGGAGATCAGCAATCCGTAACATAACATATTTATTTACATTTTTTTTGTTATTATTATTGTTGGTCACGTGTAATCATATATTTTATTGTGAAATTGGATTTTGATCTTCATTAAGTATAATTATTAACAGAAATAAGCACTTGAAAGCTATTGTTCTCTGTGTTAGAAATGTATATAATAAGAGATTCACTTTTAGAATTTAATGAATTAAATAAACTCACCTTTTGGTAATATTTGAATTTATTGAGATGCACTTGCATAAATTAAACAAGGTATAAAGATGGCCAATTTTCTTTTTATATCTAAATTAGGGAAGATCTCTTTTTAGAAATAGTGTAAAGAATTGTTTTATCTTGCTGCCTGGAAGTACCAGGAAACGTGTAAATAAAATTCATAATCTAAGATGACTATCACTGGTCTTATAGCAGCAGATGTCTCGGGGAAATATCACAAGGTGTCTTTAGCTTAGCTGTGATTCACCCTCCAAAGGTTCAGATTCATCATCTTTTGATACATGAGTCATAATGAATCAAGCAGAAAGGGCTGAGCAAAGGTTGACTGTTTCACTTGCAGGAACATGTTCTTCCATTGGAATCCACGCAGTGTTGTCTTTCTTACATAAAAAATAATGCTTGTTTTTGAGTTCTTAAAATAAAAATGAAGGAGAATGATGGATTTTATGACAGATCTGTTGTAGGCTGGTATCTGTTATGTAATACGTGGGTTTTCTTGGAATAAGGCTTTTATTTTCAAATGCCAAATGTTTCCTATTAGCTTTCAGATAAGCATTTGCATGTTGAACATAGATGCAGACTGCGTTGTTCCTGTTTCTGCATCTTATTTGCTTAGAAAACAAAGCACAGTGTAGCTCAGCACAGAGAATATTTAAGGCAACCAGTTGTTAACACAAGCAGCAGATCGACTTCTAGCTAAGTTCAGGTGAACTAGTCATGAAGGTGCGCCTCTGTGGGACAATGCTTTCTTCAATGGAAGGATGACTCGCTTTTCATCCTGTCATATAAAACTGAGTCACTCAAGTTTGGGGAATTAGAATTGTATTTGAGAAAAAAGTGATTTCGAAACCTTTGTAACATGGTCTTTCACTTTGCTCACTTCGCTGGGGAAATCTCATCACCTTCAAAATAAGGTATGAAAACATTGTTATATTAAAAACTGGAATGTCTCAAATAAGTTGCTTTTAACATAGGGTTAATTCTTTTTTTGTCACACTTAAATGTTAGATCACCAACAACAAATTGTATTGTTGAAGATGTTGATTTAATTTTAAAGGGAAAAAAATAACCTTATGTACATGTATGTATAACGTATTGAAATATGTGACAGTACTGTTACCCACCACGTCTGGCAAGATGAAGTACGCAATCTAAAAAAGCAATATTTTATGTCCCAATGTGAAGGGATTTAAGAATAGTTAAGAAAACTGTAATTGACAAAAGAATGTTAGTAAAGAAATGATTGCATGGACATTTTAAGGCTTTGGGACCCCAGCAAAGACAAAAACATTAATTTTTACAAATGCATAAAAACAATCAGTGAACTTGAACTTTCCTAGGAGAGGTTGGCCTACCAGAACTACTCCAAGCAAGTATTGACAAATCATCCAGGAGGAAACATGCTGATCTTACTTCAGTCGATGTAATTGTTCATGATTCAACAGTTAGAAATAGACAAAAAGTTGCATTCATGGGAAGGTTTTGGGACCAAAACCCCTGTTGACCTGAATGGACACCAAAGCTCCTCTCATTTTACATCTAGGGAAATTTTTGGGAAGCTATTTTGCGGGCCATTTTATGATGGTGTGCACCCCGCTGGAATAAAACTGCCAAAGCATTTCAAGAAATAGAAAATAATTCAAGAAAAAGAAAATTATTCCAACAAAAATAACTCTGAAGCTGACCAAGCTTAGCTTCAGGATCAGGATGACTTCCCATGATAATAAAATCACAAAATCTGGTCTTTAGCAAAAGATCCTAAAGGATCAGCCCTTAAATTTGTAACCTTAAGTTAAATCGCATTTCAGTTACTCAGCAGGGAAATGTTCTGACATACTCTAGCAAGCCCACTGAATGATTTTAAAATAACAAAATTAAGGTTTTTGAGTGTCCTAGTCAAAGTACAGACTTAAAACTGATTGAGATGCTGCTGGATGCCTAAGACAGGCCATTCATGCTAGAAACCCCTCAATTAAATCAATTCTTAATTGTTTTTGAACACAGGAACAAATTTTATCTCGGTACCAGTTGTTGCCACACAGGTTGGTACAAGCAGTTATTAGATTTAGGGTGCAATTACTTTTTTTATATTTTATAGTCGAACCGCTAGTTGAACCGCTAGTCGGTTCAACTAGCGGTTCTTTCTTCATTTATAAAATCATTATGAGAAAATTGCTTTTCTATTCAGTCTTATTGTTTTTCTCTGACATAAAAAAATTCTTGATCATCTGACAAATGGCAAAAAAAACTGAAGAGAACTGTGAAGGGGCAAATACTTTTTTCACAGTACTGTAATATTAATGCATCTTAAAGTTTATCATACTTTGTTGATCCATTGAATTTGTCCGTTTTCTAGGAATTGTGCTATGAAATTAAGCAGACTTTATGATAACTTTTATTCATGTTTTGGTAGTTACTCCTTGTCAAAAACACGTGTTCAGGAAGAAAGTTGTTTTTAAAGCATCCCATCATGTAAGGCACAAGACTATGGCAATTTTCAATGCCAGAGAAAGCAAAATTTTGTTTGCCTTATGCATGTATTTTGCATGATCATCTGCATAGAGGCTGGTTTGCATGATCCAATCAGAAAAAGCAAGTCGTATCATCTCAATGTTGTGTAACTAGTTAACGTCAGCGCTGCAAGCTGTGGCTTATCACGTTGTCAAGGGATGTGTTAAACTTCAGCTGCGGATAAGTCACTGGAGACACGTTGATGTATCCCAGATCGAGTCTCTGGGGCCTGTTGCAAAAACATATTATTGTTTTACTCTGAGTGTCTGTCATTAACAAAGAATGCATAGTCAGCTTTTAGTCAAGCCGAAGAATTTCTCAAATAAAAGAATTCTTTGTCTTTGTTTCACCAACAGCTTCTGACAGGGATTATCCATCCTGTTCATGTGACAACAACCTTTTTGGGGAAGAACAAAACATAATGACCAGGTGTTGGAGTGTTTCTTTCAATGTTTCTATTCATCTCTCAGTCTGCCCTGGAAGGCTTTGCTTGGTTTGCATATGACTATGACGCTGGAGTCAGACATATTTATGAATTGTCTGTGCTGTTAACTGAAAGATAAGATCAGCCTGAAAGAAAAATAAGTGAAGACCTAACATTACTAGGTCTAGACTGATTAGTCACTCAGCCCTTTACTCTTAGTTTTGGAAAAAAAGACCCATTCTGTACCTGCTTTGTCCTGGTGAATCTCATCTCAGCATCAGTAGATGACAGGAGTAAATAAAGAACCATTTCAGGTTCTTTAAAAAAAAAAAAAAAAAAAAGTAATATTTTAAAATGACATTGTGATGGATATGATGTATTTATTTCACACCCGAATCTATGCTCTTATAGTGAAGGCCCTTCATTCTATTTTTGGTTTTGGTTGGAAGACATTGAGAATAAAGCAAGACTGAAATTACTTTTTCGTCTTTTTCTGTTGACTTCCACATTGGCGACCCCAAACATCTGCGAACATCTGAACATGTTGAGAACTCACCAGATGCTGCCAGCTGTGGTTTCGGACCCAGTTTCTTGCCTGGCGGCCGTTGCTCCAACCGCCGCTTCTGTTTTTGTTGATGTTATCAAGCTTCCAGAGTTCTGTAAGAACGATTCAGAACCATGGTTCCGGGCATGCGGAAGCCCAGTTCCATCTACGTGGGATAACCAGAGATGAGACCAAGTACTTCCATGTAGTTGCTGCTTTGGACTCCCTGTCCACCCGCCGTCTGATGGGTTTGCTGAGGAACCCACCAACCGATAACAAATACAGTGCGCTCAAGGAGAATCTGCTTCGGCTCTACCAACTGTCAGATGCGGAGCGGGCCGATCGCTCGCTCTCTCTGAATGGCTTGGGGCATCGCAAGCCCTCCGAGCTGATGGAGAACATGCTGGCATTACTTGGCTCGGGAGATGTTTCCTTCATTTTTACTCTTCTGTTTCTGCACCAGCTTCCTCCACCTGTTCGCACCGCGCTGGCCAGCTCCCCGCTGATCCGGACAAAGGATTATCGCTCCCTGGCTGAAGAAGCGGACCGGCTTCCAGGCACTACAGTGTGAATGCACTTCTACCAGGTGTGACTCAAGGAGAGTCAGAGCCTGTTGATGTCGTGGCTGCGATGACGTTCTCTGCTTCTACCATGAAAGCGAAGCGCTGCATTCCTCCGTGTTCGTTCGTGCGTCAGGGAAACCACAGAGCCTGCGCTCGCTAGCAGCTGTGTGTGCCGGCAGCTCGGACAAGCTGCTTATCATCATGGATGAGGTCTCTGGACGGCGTTTCCTGGTGGACTCGGGTGCACAGCGGAGCATCATGCCAGTTTCGACAGCGGACATTTTGTGCGAAAGTAACGGACGCGGCTAACGGCACCCCGATTCGCACTTTTGGAACCAGATTGGTGACTGTGTGTTCGGGTATCCGCCATGACTCACACCGCTCACCACTTCACCGTCCTTACGATGGTCCATTCCGTCTTTTGGAGTGGGGACCTAAGGATTTTTTGGTGGAGTTGGGGGGTAATCAGGAGAGTATTTCGGTGGACCGTTTGAAGCCAGCTCATGTGTTACCAGGGGACCCAGTTGAGTTGGCTCGGCCACCTCACCGTGGTCGTCCCCCAGTTTCTTTGTCCACTCTTCAGGGTCCCTCCCTTACAGCTGGTTTGTCCCCCTTTGTGGACAGTTCAGTAGCAGTTGATCTGGAGAGTCTCTTTCAGTGGTGGCCGACTTATTAAACTCCCTAGTCGTTACCGTTAGGTATTTCATTTGTTTTGTTTGTTGCTGCTGTTTAATTTTTCCTTTGTGTGTGATTTCTTTTATATACTTGTGATGTTGTTTCATATGTTATGTGTTTTTGTGTTTGTGACATTCTGTGTGTTCAGGGAGGGCCTGTTTGGCGGATACAATGTATATATTTCACACCCGAATGTATGCTCTTATTGTGAGGGGGAGGTGAGAAGACACCAGTGGTTGTCCTTCGTTCTATTTTTGGTTTTGGTTGGAAGACATTGAGAATAAAATAAGACTCAAATTACTTTTTTGTCTTTTTCTGCTGACTTCCACAACATGATTGATTAGTAGTTACATAGCTGCAGAGGAATTGAATTCAAGTGTTTTGCTATGGAGAACTAGAAGTCCAAAATAGGTGTGTGTGTGGGTGTATTTGTGTGTGTGCTCCATTCCTAACAAACCTTTATCTGTAAATTTTAAACATACTTTGGCAGTGAACAAAGAGGAATTTCAAGAATTACAATTAGAGGTTGGAGGTTTTTTTCAGGAATTTTAACTATCATCCTTCTAAAAATAGCTGGTTTTTCATCACTGATGGCTTAAGGTCTTATTAAGGTTTGAAAAAAAGTTGATCATTACGGTAGAATGTTGTCTAACTGCCATACCATCCCTTTGGCCTTGACTTGGCTAACAGTTTTACAGTGGCATGATGATGTAGTTACCATCCTCTCTCCCCCATCTTTCTTCTATATTAAGCTTTAGTAAAAATCCCATTTATTTTGTAAAAGAATTACAAATTTATTTAACACTATCCCTTTCCTCCCTGATCTTTCTCTCTTGGGTTGTTGTCTGTATGAGGTTCTCGGCGTGACTCTTCTGTCTCCATTCACTCCTGTTGCGAGTGTCCTGTGTGACTATGTCCTGCCGTCCTTTTGTCCTCCACTACACCACCTATCTAGCGTCTTTCATCGGTCTTAACACATGCGCCATTAGCGCATTTAGCAGTGCTCACATGTATTTGATTGACAGCACTAAGACCTTCCTGCCGGCTTTGGTGGTTTTTGACCAGGCGCAGTGCATTTCTTAAATCAGAAAGAGGCACAGGAGCTAGATTTTTTTTTTTCACAGATTATTTGTCTCCTGTCATACTGCCATGACATCGTGACAGTTTTAACAAATAGTAAAAAAAAAAAAGATTTTTTAAATAAAAGTTACATATTGCAACTTCAAAGACACATATTTGGATGTATTTATACTAGAATTATTAATACATTACAGATATCCTGTCCTTTTTAAATGGGGAAGAAAAGAAACTATTTACATCCATAAAACTTCTAAAATAATTAAATTTTTGACTGTTATATCCAACATATAAACTGAAAATACAAATTTGAATGAATGGGTTTTCCTGCTGTTTTTTTTTTTTTATTTAGAAAAATTATTGCCCTTGATGTCTTAAAAATGATACTTTCATGTCAGTGTAATTTGTAGTTAAATATTTATTAATTAAAAAAATATTGCTTTATTTTTATCTCAACATTTAACAAAATGACTGTGGGTTAATTTGTTACTCCAAAGTCTGTTTATATCAAAAAGGCTCCAAAAACAATCAAACTAACAAAAGAAAGCAAAGATATTGGAGCACAGAATCACAGTTAGACATTTTGTTATTTTTCAGATGAGTATCGGCAAAATAAAGAGCTGTGCAAAAATACAACAAGGTTGGAATTTTGTGAGTATGTCAGGGCTTTGGTTGGGCCCACACTGTACCCTCTCTTCACATCTTGCAGCAAGGTGGCACAGTAACGGGAATGCTCTTTGCCACTCTTTGTGCAGATCCTTCAAAGTAATAAATTAGTAATAAATGGCTCCACATGTGAATTGTACCAACCACGTAAAGACAAATACTTTTCAGTGTGGAGATAGTTTATCCCCTTTATTGTTTATTGTTTAATAGTGTAAAGAAAAATCCTGATAAAGAGGAAGTCACAGAGGATGGAGAGGGCTTTGTAAATGACCTAATCTTTTTTCCTTTTTCTTTTTTTTTCAAAACAACAAGTAGGCTGGAAACGCCTTGCACTGCTTTGCACAGAACCAGGCATTCAGCTCTTCCAAGATAACCAGGTCATTTGCATTCCTTTGCGCAGCTTGTTTTCACATGGGCAGCACTTGGTCCACCACAAAACGTGCGGTCTGTGTGGTATCAGCTGTAGATAATTCCTGCCTGTGGAGCCTGTATCTGAAGTGGTCAATCAAAGCCGCAGCAGAGGTCAACCTTGTCCTTAATTTAAGAGTGTGCTTCGGTTTTAGATACGTCGTGAGTGTTTTTGCACCTTTACCGCAATGCTTGACATGCATTGTAACTCTGGTCATGGAAAAGTGATGCAGTTATTCTTTTCAATGGTACGTGAGTGTATAAATACAGGCTTTAGACCATCTTTAGCTTAGGATGTTCTGTTCTTCTTACTGCTTTTTACTCTTACTGCTGGCAGTGTTTGCAGCTTTATTAGAGAGGAACATTGGGTGGGAGGAAGCCATGGAAAGAGGAAGCAGTATTCACATGGCAGACTCAAAACCAAACGCATCAATAGACGCAGATGCTTTGTTTTAATTCATGTCGGTATACTCCCTTTACACCACGAGTCATGTGATTTGTCACAGAGCGTAAACGGCCTTCTCTAGTGGTCGACTTCTGCTTGCCAACTCAGCCGTTTCTCCCAGAGAAGTTGTTCATGGGAACTCTGCTGCTGGGAAGCTTTGGTGTGGACTGTGGATCAAGTACTCCACTGTGAACAACATGAGCTCAATACTGACTGACTCATGGAAAAGATTAGGGATGCCAAGGGGTGGAAGTGTGTGAATCTGCATGAAGAAAAAGAAAGTTAGTGTTCTCATGTAAGGTTCTTTATCCAGCCGCACATTAAATTGCTGTCAAGTGTTGATAAATCTCATGCTGTAGCCACTTTTCTGTCTTTCAAGCTAAATACAAATAAAATATTTGAAGTTCTATGCACAGGGGTGAACTCCAGATATAAAGCCAGCATAATTTTTCACAACAATATAAAGTTTGCTTGACAGTTATGGCTGGTTGACCCAAAGATGCACAAATGAGGATTGCATTAATGCTGAAAACTTGTCAATGATCACGTAAAGTAAAATTGTAAAAAAAAACACCCAAAAAAATAAAAACCATCTGCAAGGTATTACCTGCATTTCACTGATTAGCTTAATGATGGTTTGTGCTACATTGATTTTTATTTATTAGACTGAACCTAAATGTACAGACAAAGCTTCACTTCTTTAGCTAGGTAGAATGGTATTGGCCTTTTTGGCCTTTAAGGAAGTGTAGCTCTCTGCTCAGTGGCTGCTCATTGCTCCATTCTCACACTGGTATTATTTCACATATTTAGGAAATGCTTCTAAGGAAAAGTCCCCATCTGGACAGGAAGGGAGTGAAACACAATACGGATTAAATTTCTCTTAAATTCAGACATAGTTCTATAAAAACATATAATCAACACTCTGTCTCCTTACCCCAGTTTTTTTTTTTTTTTAACTCTCATCAGCTTCCCGTGCTCTGTTTATCCAAGCTTCAACCTTCAGTAGTCTGGAGAACAAGCGGAAATGGCTGAGTTTTTCACCGACTGTACAGTGTTGCAATTAGGACATGTCAGTAATGATTTGTGGCAGCTCTTTTACTGTAAAGTGTAGCTCCTTGTTTCAACCTGGGAGTAGACACACAGAGCTCTTGGCTGTCTTTTGCAAAGTCTGAAATATCAATGTTTTCAATGTAAACAACTGGCATATATTTGATATTCTGTTATTATCTTGGGTATCTGAATGCAGCTACAGCAATGCAGCATTTTATTGAGGCTCAAGGACATTAGCATTAAAGATGCAACCTCCAATCTATGATTTTTGCAAATCTTTGACTTACTGATGCTAATTTTGTTTATTCAGATTTTTAAACAACTTTAAGTAAATAATTCTCTAACCTTCCTGATATTGGTGTTCACTGCTTCCCACAGTGGGCAATGTCCCACCGTGTGTGAGCAAGCAGTCACTGTACATTTGAAACAAAGACAAAATTGTAATGGCACGTTAGCACAGTTTGCATTTGTAAACATTGACGCTTCTATTATTTCCCTAGAAAATGTAGATCTGTAGCTTAACTCACAGATTTCCAAATGACTGCCAACATTTCCAAATCCAGAGTAAGAGTATAACAGATGTTGGATGAAAGTTCAAATGGATAAAACACAATATTATAATCAGCCGCCTAGGTGTTTACTGAAGTCAGCTGTGAGTCAATTTGCTCCTTCACCAATTCAACTAAACATTCCTAAGGCATAGATTTTTGTCCTTTAGTATTTCGTACTCCAGTATGCAGGTTAACATCCTTCTTTCACACCCAAAATGAAACGATCAAAAACTACTGGAGTACAAAATGCTAAAGGAGTAAAATAATGTAGGTGCCTAAAGAAAACACTGACATCACAGAGCTTATTTTAGAGCTTTTAAAGCTTGTTTTCTCTTAACCAGGAATGGCACTACAGAAGATGCTGTAAATGTGATCAAATCTTGCATGTTTCTCTACTTCCAATGTTTTTTTTCTGTTTACCTTTCTCAAATATTGACACCTTCATTTTGTGTTGTTCCCAGAATCTTCTCAGTTGTCATCATCCCTCTCCACCAGTGACCATGTCAAGGATAACATAGATTTTGGCCCAGACTACTACAGCCAGATATGCGTGGAGCCACTGGACGGAGAGGGCGAACGTCCCGTGAGCTTGGTGTCCACCTTGTCCTCTGGTTCGTCCGCTGATAGTCAAAGCCTTTTTGGAAGTACGGCAGCACTTCCGTCCTCTATTACAACTCCCCTACCAAGCGAGGAATACATAGACCTGGAACTGAGCCCGACACCAGGCACCAACGGGCAGGCTGGAAGTCAGAGACCTCACCTCAAAAGTTCTGGTGGCGGCTGGCGGCGGCATCTGGAGGCCTGTGTGATCAACAACCAGCGGAACAAGAACACCTCTGCCAGCAGACTGGCGAGGGGTAAATTCCTTCACATGACCGCTTCGCCTGTTGTCACAGACACTATGGCGCCCAACCCAAAGCTTACCTATGTGGACCGTGTTGTCATGGAGATTATTGAGACGGAACGCATGTACGTCACAGACCTTAGCAGCATAGTGGAGGTAAGTTTATACTCAAACGTAATATGTGTTATACTATTTTATACCAGGTCTTGCTTTTGTAGGTTCTAACACATTTTCTTCCAGGATTGACCCTTTTTTTAAGGTCCATCCATCTTTCCATCAATTCTAACCAACTTGGTGGCTTAAAAAAAGCATCCCACAGCGTATTGTTGCTACCACCAGTGGGAACGGTGTGTTCATGGTGACTTCCAGTTTTAGTTTCCTACCACATATAGAGTTTAAGATGTAACCTCAGTTAAATTTTGGTTTTATCCTACCACAGCTTTTCCGTTTGTCGTTGTTATTTATTTTAGTAATGGCTTTTCTTTCTTCCTTTCCCAAAAAGGCCAGATTTGTGCATGAGCATCAGTTGTCCTGTCAGCAGATTTTCCCACCTGAGCTCTGGATTCATGTTCTACATGTAGTGTTAATCTCCTTTCTCCTTCTTCTTCCTGTCAGTTTAATTGGGTAGCTATTTCTCAGTAGGTGTGTCACACTTATTGTTTTCATATGATAAATTTTACAGTGCTTCATGATATTCTAAAAGTTTGAGATGTAGATTTTTAAGCTCTGCTTTATTCTAGAGATGCCTGGTGTGTTTTTTTGTCCTTCATGATGCCGTTTGGTCACTAATGTCTTTCAACAAAACTCTGAGGCCTTCATAGAATAACTTGTTTTATGCTCAGGTGAAGGTTATGTCTAATTTACTGTAACAAGGTGACTTCTGAAGGCTGCACTGGATTTTGTTGAGGGATGAAGCGGAGCACATATGTCTCCCAAGTCTCTTTATGTTGAAAACTATGAATGTATTTGCTTAAATTCGATAATTATAGTCTGTTACCTATAATTCCAATAAAGCAGTGTGAGAACTTTAATGGGAGACTGTATTCATGTTGAGCCATCATTTTATATTGTTGCCAATAATATGTATTTTGTGTGTATTTGACCCACATTGGCACTTGGCTGTGACATAGCGTCTGCAGTGCTCATTAGAAGTAATATATTGAATTTGAAAAGCCAGACACCAGTGCAGAGAGCTTCCACTCAGTCTCTTGGAAGGGGAATAATGTCTCCTGTGTTCCAGGCAGCTGTTTGTGAATTAAAAGTGTTTTGGAACCCTCTGTTGGATTTTTCTTCTTCATTCAAAGCCCCAGTATGATTTTCCCTCTTTCTAAATAGATCAGCCAGTGGACAAAAATGCATGCCAGACATCTGGTTGTTGCTTTCTCTTTGCTTACAGGTTTTCTTGTTTATAAAGATGAAAGCTGACGAGCAGTTCATGATCTGGACTGGCTTTGTTGCATAAACACTGTGTATTTACAGTGCAGTGAAAGTTTACAGCCTGTGCAGCCTGGGTTTATAGATCGAGCACTCATATTTCGACTGAAATTGGGGGTTCCTAGTGCAGACATCACCAGCAACTGGGTTTATTTGCTTTGAGATAGTAAAAATCTCCTTTGAAAAATGAGAAGAGTAAAAAAAAATGGGGCAGCGATGATCTTACAACTCAATTATCACATTTTCTACTTTCATAGTCACTGGCAATTGCTTCCAGAAAAGAAAACTCCTTTTCCATCGGTCTTTACTTTTTCTTTTCGGGATCATTACAAAGTCTGAAGACGGTAATGGCTTTAACATGTGAGGCATTTCTGAGACTGAATGGCAGTAAAAGAGCCAGCACCCCTCCTCACCTTGTCTCAGACAGTGCTGGCGTCTAACATTTGCTCTGAGAGCATGCGCTGCCCTAGATCAAGTTTGAGTAATGGTTTGCTCCTGACAGACACTTCTAGGATTTGTAACTATTTTAGCTGACAGCAGCAGCAGCTTGGCCTGGTCTTGGTCATACAGGCCCCCGCTGCAAGCTCCTGCCTCGCCTGAACTCTACGGCTGACCCGGCCAACACAAACACCCCCATCTATCCACCAGCTGAAGAAATAACACAGATGAAACGAGTGCAGTTGGGATTTCCATAGGCTAGTGTGGGAACACGATTGGGCACTAATGAAGCCTCTGTCCTTTTATGATTATAGCCTGGCTTCAATCATTTAGATTCCATGCAGCTAATTTCACACCGAGCCTTAGATCTGACATGTGAAAATGCTTCCTCTCAGTTTGACTTTGTGTGTGTACGTCTTTTTTTTTCTTTTGTTTAGAAAGCCAAATCAAATCTTCAACTTAATACTGACACTGAAGTCATGAGCAGCTGTTTGACATATTGATGTGTCCGTGAGATCCGCTTTATCAGGCTCAGTCTCAGCTGTGTCCGTGGGATCCAGATTTGAAAGGCAGCTGGATGACCCCAGCTGATTCCACATGCTGGAATACATCCCCAACAACTGGCCAGAACACACCCAGAGCAATCATTTTGGTTGCTGGTGTGTGTGGAAATACTTGGCTGCTCTTTTTTCACTTAAACTCTTAAAAAATGATTTATATTACCCATATCAGTGTTACAGCTCCCAAACAGCCCTCCCTGTTCTATAATAAACAGCTTGTAGCACCAGACTATACAAAACTTTAAATCTCATGATATGCCATGGTATGTGGTGGATTTACCTTTTTTATATATATATTAAAGACCTTTTGCCGCAGCTCATTCAGTAATTCATTGCCTGTAAGCTGTCGATGTGTTTTGCAGTTCTCTATCCAGGAGGCTGCTTGTGTGTTCAAGGTGTTTACTTGTGCATTCTTTATTTAGCTGTTGCATATTTGTTTAGGCTCCTTTCTAGCCCACTTCTTTACCTTTTTTGGTGATGTTCGCATGCCACTTGGGTGTGCCATTAACCAAATACGTTGAGGTGGGGGGAATCACTGATGTTGGCATGCTATGTCCATGGCATTTTTAGTTATTTTTATCTACTTTTAATAAACTCTGGAGGTCCAGAGGGAGATGGGTTTCATTTAAGGAAAGTAGCCTGTGCTGAAATTCTGTGTTCTTATTACTCAATATCTCTTTTCTAGTGCACTGAATAAATCTTTAGGAGTCTCAGAGGTTTGTTAGGTAACATTAGGGACTAAACAAACATGTAGAGTAAGGTGATCTGACCATATAGGAACAAAATTGAACATTTTGTTCTACTTGCAAAACACTCTGTGGCAAAAAAAACAACAAAAAACCTAACACTACACATTGCTATGATCACTTCACTTGATAAAACATGGTGGTGGCAGCACCATGCTGCGAGGATGGTTTACTCCAGCAGGAGCAGAGAAGCTGGTCAGAGTTGAGGGAAGAAAAATGGAGCGAAGTACAGGAAAATCATGGTGGAAATCTTTTAAAGGTAGAAAAAGACTTTAGACTGGAGCAGAACTTCACCTTCCAATTACAATATAATGGTTTAGATCAATAGAAATTAATATTTTAAGCTTGTTGTTCAAATAATGTTTTTTTAGAGAAAACTAAACACTACTATATTTTTTAATCTAAGTGAAATTATGGTCTTTATTTCCAAAACAGTAACAGCTAGATAAGATGAGCTTCATGTTGACAGAGCTGGCCCAAGGCAAATGCAAGCTAAGACCCCAATTAAGGCTTTGGTCAGAACGCTGTACCTCAGAACAGACGTTGCTCATTTTGCTCCTTCATCATTTCATACCATTGTAGATAAAGTTAGTAAATAAGTGTACTTTATAGCAACTTTTAGAAATAAAAATCCCAAGTGTTTTTACAAATGGCATAAACATCAAATATACTTAAATATTTTTTTTACCTAAAGGATTAAAGTAAATGAAATCATATAAACAACTAAAAACTAACAAATAAATTGTGGCTTTCTCATTTTATAAATGACTATTTGTAAAATAAAATTAAGCTTTGTACATAAAATTCATCAGTTTGTGAAGGTCTGGATTATGTTTCAGATCTTTGACAATCAGTGTTTTACAGCAATTTTCTGTCATTGAAGCGCACTAAGGAAGTGAAGTGAATGTCAACCAGCAGGAACCAGGAAGTTGTTTACAGTCACTTTGTTTTGGGCAGTGATCTTCATTCGTCATAAAAGTCTACTGTCCTGAACAAAGAGCAGAATACAGAGGTCACAGAAAGTTAATTACATGATACCTGCCACTTTATTATTTGTAATGCTATTTGTTTTCATAATTCATAAAAATTTGAGATTGTTTCTGAGTACAAAATGGAAGTACTTACTGGAAATTGTTTCGTTCATGTTTGTAATCTTTATTAAGAATTACCAAGCCATTACTTTAGTATTTAAATTTTTTAAAGTAACCTAACTGATCATAACATCTAAATTTATTCAAAAGAAGTGAATAAATTATATTCTGTCAAAAATGGACAGAATATATTACGTAATATTTTTGTAATCATGATTTAAATGTTACCTGTAAAGTGGACATGTCTGCAGTAGTGAGAAGGTAAGTTAGAAAAATAAACCGATTTCAATTTATTTACAGCTTCCACCTTCTATATCTGAATCCCATAGGCTCTGTCTGTTAATATACAGTGAAAACTGACTTGATTGTCAGTCAATTAAGTTAATTCTTTATTGACTCTCTAGATATGCTGTCTTAAATGCACAACATGTGTACTGTAAAACAAGATGTTGTTGTGACCTAAAATCTGCTTAGAGGTCCATGCAACCTTGAACCTGCTCTGCTTGTAGAAAAACATCAGTGTCAGTAGCTACCTGCTGCCTCTGCTGGTAGGAATCTGAAAATGCATGTGTGAAATATTTCACCACTGAGATTAAATCATTACTCATTCTTTCCCTTTTCCTCAGGACTATTTGGCACACATTATTGATTTGAGAAATCTCCCCATCGGGCACGAGCAAGTGATGGCCTTATTCGGAAATATAGAAGACATCTATGAATTCAACAGGTAATGAATCATCCTCCCCAATATTAACAAATGGATAATTTTAAGAATAAAAACAAGAATTTGGTTTGATGTGGAAAAGTATAAACATATGAATGACCATATATTATTCTTAAGTAAATATTGTTTTGACTTGTGATAGAGAATAGGAGACTGTGGACAATCATTGTTGATGTTACATTCCCGTGCAGATTACGTGAACAGGGAGTGTGTAGGATGATAGGCTACAAATAGGTTATGCATCAGAGGATGTTTATTTTTTTATTTCAACTCATAGCTTGTTGTTGAGAAGGAATCTGACTGACTTTCACCACAGGAAAGACTGTGATAAACAGGTGAAACCACTGAAAGTCTTGTTGCAGCTAGCTTCAAGTTTCATAATTTTGTGTCTGTGTTGCTTCATAAGTTCTGCTGCCAAAACACATTAACACTCTTCTTTCCTTGAAGGGATGAGCTTTTCTTTTAAGGCAGGACTTCAAATAAGGAAGATTAAATTTAGTTCCATCTGTTTCTATGAAGAAATACTCAGCAGGTGAATACAGGCTTTGTATTTGCTTTAGTGTTGCAACAGAGTTTGTGTGTAGGAGGCTAACCAAAGGGAAACCAGGATTCAGTGTGTGCAGTGCTATGTTCAATATCTTGTAGGGTACAAGTTGTCCTCCAGGAGTCATCAGTACGTTTTAGGTGTTTTTGACAAACACTTGACTTTTATGAAAATGTAAACATGTTTTATCCAAGAACGGTGTCTTTGTTGCACTAATCCCTAAACTATCCGTCTGCATGAACAAATAACACTGTTTACATAACAAATGTCAACAGCAGCACACTTCTTATTGGAAAAGCCAGGGCAAAGAAGTGCATCTGCTGCTCTCTGAAAATCATGTACTGCCACCTGCTGGTTATTTCCCTAATTGTATCGTATAATATCACATTCACCAAAACACATTTTGCTGGGTATTTCTTTGTACCCAGCAAAATATATAATTACAATGTGTTGTAATTATATAACATAATTACAACACATTGTAAAAAGTTAGTGCTCTGAGTTTTTAAAAAAAAGAAAGATTTGATGGGGGATAACTAACCATGTTGACTTAATTTTTTAAGTTTATAGTGTTATAAAGTGGCAGCAAATGACTTTGGACTTGAAGAGCATCATGAACAGAGGGAATATTTAAGATGGGTTTTATTCTTATACTTTTCCTCACCAAACTTGTCAAATTGTTTACTTTGTTTTTACTTGTTTTTTTTTTATTGTTTTTATTCATTTTATGGCAGTAATTGTGGGACAGTATCTTAGATTTAAACTTAAGTCAACCAAAAATATTGACATAAAATATTACTGTTCTAGTGTTCCTGCTTGAGTTCTTAACTTTTTTAATTGATTTATTTCAGTGAACTACTGCAGTGTTTGGACATGTGTGAGAACGACCCTGTGGCTATTGCTCACTGCTTTGTTAATAAGGTGAGGAAAACCTTCTCAAAACTAAAAACTATATTAAATTCCTCAAGGAAATGCATTTATGCCTGATTTGTGTTTCCTCCAGAGTGAATATTTTGAAATCTACACCAAATATTGCAACAACTATCCCAAGTAAGTATCCTCAGCTTTGGAAAAAGTTTTTTTTTTTTTTTAAATTCTTCAATGAGATTATGAATGCTATTCCTTGATGTCTGCAGCTCAGTAGCAACATTGACTGAATGCATGAGGAATAAAACTTTAGCAAAGTTCTTCAGAGATCGGCAGGCCTCTCTGAAACGTTCTCTTCCTTTGGGTTCTTACCTTCTGAAGCCAGTTCAGAGGATCCTGAAGTATCACCTACTTCTGCAGGTAAAAGGCTTCCTCACTGATTCTTTTATTTTAAATTTGTGCATCACTATTAGAGCAATTTTCTTTTAAAACACTTTATGCAAAAGTGTGAAATAGCCATTTGCTCAAACAAAAAGCTAAAAGAGTAAAATAAAAATCTCAACAAATCTCTGAGGTTATAACTTTGACTTCCCTTAAAGGAAATTGCTAAGCACTATGACCCAGACGAAGAGGGCTATGGGGTTATTAAAGAGGCGATAGACACCATGACCGGAGTGGCCTGGTACATTAATGACATGAAGAGGAAACATGAACACGCCGTCAGAGTGCAGGTTGGAAAATCCAGTAAAGCTCAAATGCAATAAAAGGGAAAATCTGAGATTTTTTAATTTAAATAGTTTTTTTTTTTTTTTTGCACAAATGGGTGTTTTGGTTTTACGTCTGGCAGACATGAAAATTGCATATAATGTCTTTCATGCTTGGCTAAGATTTTCTTCATGTAAAGATTTGTTTCATCACATCAGGAGATACAATCTCTGCTGATCAACTGGAAGGGAGCTGATCTGACCACCTGCGGGGAGCTGGTGCTAGAGGGCACTTTTCCTGTTCTGAGGGCGAAGAACACCCGGACGCTCTTCTTGTTTGAAAAGATGCTCCTCATTACCAAGAAAAGAGGGGAACACTATGTCTACAAGATCCACATCTCAGTATGATTTCTGATGAAATTTTTAATGTGATAAGTGAGAAAACGTGTGAATAGAATTGATACAAAACAAAAAATATAATTTCTTGTCACAGTGTTCCACCCTGATGCTGCTCGACAGCGCCAAGGACCCCCTCCTCTTCAGTGTGATCCATTTCAAGCGTCCTAAGCAACCCCATACAGTTCAGGTAACTGCAGCAAACTTTTAGTCTATTTCTTTATAAACTGTGAAATGTGGAATATTGTTTTTTTTTATGCCGGTATGCAATATTTATCATTTCTAGTCATTCGTGATATTTTTAGAATAATACATTCTGCTCATCTGGAATTGTAGCCTTGAAAAACTATTCATACCCCCTGAAACTTTTCACATTTTGTCAAGATAAATCTACAAAAGGTAGTTATTGCTTTGTTTTTTTTTTTAATGGGACTTTCTGGAATAAATCAACACAAAATAGTGCATAACCATGAAGTTCATGAAAAATAACTACTGCTGTGCTCCCAGTAGGGGGGATAAAAAAAAGAAACTGTTTTAACACTTCACAGTGGCAGCATCATGCTGTGGGGTGGCTTTTCTTCTGCGGCTAGCTCTATTCGTGATCAACAAGAATGGAGCTAAATATAGGTCAATCCTTAAGTAAAACATGTTAGAGTCCCCAAAACACTCTAGACTGGAGTGGAGGTTGATCCTCCAGCTGGTCAACAGCCCAAAACATACAGCCATGTTTAGTTTAGATAACAAATGCTTTTGCTCGTCAATGGATGATGGGAGCACTATAAAAGAAGGACTCCTGTGTTTGTAGCTCTAACACAGGAGTTTTAGAGTAAGACCAACAGCATACAGATTAATTTACGATGCTTCAAATACAGTGAAGGATTCTGGTGTTTTTCTGTTGCAGAGTTGTAATAAATTATTTCTATAAACATGTTCCAATGTATAATTTGCCTTCCTCAGACAACTTAATTTGCAACAGAATAATGACACCTAATAAACTAAGAGAGTCCGAGCAATGCTGAAAGTGTTGGATATTTAAGGGACACTTGAAGCTTTCAACATCCTTGATTTCTCAAAAAAAAGAGAGATAAACTCTTTGGAGCTTTTTCAGATCAAGTTAAAAAGGATCGCCAGCTGCACAGATCTGTAGAGATGGATGACGTGCTGCAGTTATTAAAGCAACCAACTAAAGCACTTTTTACGTTTACTGTTTGAAATTAAATTAAATTTGTATTTGGTTGAATGCTTTACAAATGTACCAAAGACAACATTTCAGATGGTATAATGGTTCTTCTACCAAAAACGACCTTAATGATAATTAACCTTTTGTCGCAGTTGCAATAAAATTTGAGCTAACATAGTCTCCATGACAACCATTTGATGCTATCTGTGTGTGTGGAGTTCATACGCTGCCTTGAAAAATATGAATTTGCATAAAAATTTTCATGACTGGATGAATATGAAATGTGTAAAATGAGTAATAAGTTTTCAGACATTTTTTGACTTTCTCAATGATAAGTATCAGAATATCTGTAGATAAATTGCTTATTGATTGAACCAAAGACTGCTAACTTAATTTGGTTTAGATGCTGAACAAATTATTGAAATTCCTGAGGGGGGTTTTCAGTTGGGGGAATTTTGTAAAATGAAGGCTTCACTGATAGATTATGACAGAAGATATGTATTTAATCTAGCATTTATCATACTTGAGCTCATCATAGCAAAAAAAAGATAAAAATTTGTCCACATGCCTGACAGTAAAATAGCCCCTTAGTACACTGCAGAATCAGAAGCCAGTTCTAGCACTGTGATGTTTCACTTTTATATTTCTGAGGGAGAAAGAAAAACACCTTGAGAAATGTTTTTTTTTTTTTTTTTTTTTTTTATCTACGTCATTTAAAACTGACTGAAAAATACAGGCTCGATGAAAAGGGACATAAATGTGGAGCTTGCTAAACTCCGGCAACCCTCTGCTGTAACAAAGGAGGTTCTGTAAACTGACCATATACTGAAAAGTGCTTTATGACCACTGTGATGTATGGTGGAAGATCTGTTATGCTGTGGGACCATATAAATAGAACTTTAATGTAACAGTTTTGTGCTTAAATATTATTTCATCAATCAAATCACCAAGCACCAACTTTGTAAACACATTATGAAAGAGAATAAAGTTCTATCCTGTAATAAGTGATTGTATTAACAGCAGGTTTGTCAAATGGGTCTCAGTTGTATGAAAGATAATTATTTTTTAATGTGGGATTCCCCTCCGTGTCTTCAGGCAAAGTCTGTGGAAGAGAAACGTCTGTGGGCTCATCACATTAAGAGGCTCATTCTTGAGAATCACAACACCATCTTGCCACAGAAGGTAAACGTCATCCTTCCACACAACATTTCTTTCTCAGCGACGTCAGAAGAGTCTTTAACTTGTCCCTTCCGTCTTTGAAGGCAAGAGATGCCGGTGTGGACAACTGCAACTGTAAGTGTTACCAATGTGGCATCTCTACTTAAGTCAGGGACCGTTTAACCGTTGCCACAGCAACCACAGATGCAGCTAATAAAAAGAGAGTGGCTGTTCATGTTCTGTGAAGAATATAGAATGCTTATTAATTTTCCAAGATGTCTTGGCTTATAACCAGCTCATCCATGTGGAGAAAATTGCTTTTTGTAATTGCAGTTATGAGTGTAATGACGTCTCCTTCCGTTTCTCAGATTCTGGGAAGTGTCAGCGTAGTCCGGAGAGAATGATGAAAGCAGAGTGCTTCCAGAGTGACAGCTTCCATCTCGGAGTACGGAATGGGAGGAGAAGATCTGGTATATTTATGTCCGCTATCTATCTGTACATCACACAAAAAAATAACTGTGCAATGTTAATATGGACATTTTTTTTTTTAATTTGCAAATTTATTTATTTATTCTTTCAGAACCGGTTAAAGAAATCATAAAGAGCACCAACGGTGGGCACATTTTAATGTTTTTCTTTCATTTCTGTAAATGTTCACTAGGATTTTGACAGCCAGATTCACAAACACTGCTTTAGTTTGAACTGCATTGTGGCAGCAGTCCAGTTATACATTAGCTCTCTGCCACCAAGGTTATTTTGTTGGATAAGAGCTGCTGTTCACATCTCCATTGAACTTCTGCTTTGTTCTCCTTCAAAGACACCTGGACAACAGTTCAATGGGCACGCACACTCACTCCCACTCCACCTCGCCCATAATGAAGTTAATTATATGCTGCTTCGGTCGAGGCCTTTTGTCACTCTCTGTTCGGTACTCGATCTGGGCCCCGCCCGTCAGAACTGTGTCTTCCTGTTTCATTGATTGGTCATTAGAGCAGAGAACATCTGTATTCCTGTTACCCGGTCTCTCGCTCTCTCGCTCAATTTCTCCAGACGATGTAATGAACAAGCCACTTTCATGTCAAACCTTCTCATCTGAGTAAGGGAGTGGTTCATCACTCCCTGACAAATTGCATCATGTCCAGTTAAAGCCTCAGAGAACAAGATGCTACTTATTGGTATTTGCCTACTCACAGGATCTCCCTTGAGTCTGAGGCAGACTAACAGATGCCTGGATGTGGAAGCAGAGATTGTCTCCTTACCCCTAAATGCATTTGAAATTCAAGATGTTACTGAACATGATATCAGACTTGTTATTGACATTCTTGTTTGTTTTCTCTCTCGGTGCCTTCGCCTCAATCTTTGTTCACTCTGCAGCTGTTTTGAAGGTAAGTTAAGGTAATCTAAACAACTGGATTTTTTTAGTAAGCCTTGGAAAACTATTTCAATAAGTAATAATGCACTTTGCTGAGGTTACTCAACCTGAACTCCTACAGTTGATATAAAATATGCCCTTTTAAAGTACAAGGTTTGTTTTTGAAATAGAAATAAATGAGACTTAGAAAAAGTTTTATTTCAAAACTTTTTCTACTTTCAATTTCACATGTACCTACAGTATTTAACTGAAACATCTGTTAAGAGGGAGAAAATTCTTAAAAAAATATTAAAAGGATGCACTAATCTTGCTGCAGAAGTATGCACAACCACAAAGTAACACCAAGTTGAAGCACTTTTAATTCAGGTTTACCATTCAGTCTTCATCAGTCTTCTATCTATAGCAAGTCAGATAAATTGACAAAAAAAATGATCTGTCCAAGAGTGCGATTCGTTATATTCTCACTCTTAAAGCAAGTCTGCTCCAAAGCATCTTATTTAAAAGGCATCAGTTAGGAGAAGGATGTGAAAACATCTACAGCAATTGATGTACACCAGTGCAGAGTGAAGACGGTGATCCACAATTAGTTTTTCTAAACTAGATGAAAAGATGAAACTGAAACGGTTCACTAAGGCCGGGGATCCCAAAAACAATACTGTAAATTTCACACAAATATTAATTGTCTTCTCTCTGGACCACAGAAAACATCCAGATCTCACTAAAATCCTTTAAAACCTTGCTGAAGAATGTTTCACTTGGAGTAAAACAGCATCAGGCTCTGGGGAGCTCTTGTTTATTATCTGTACAACCAGACAGTCCTGCAGCTCTTTCAGCGCTGCTTTCTGCCTCTTGTTTGCCTCCCTGGCCAGTTTCCATCTTTTCTTTTCAACAATTTATTGAGATCCTCCATAATGTAAAGATACTGTGGGTTTTTCTTTTACCTAATACTGATGTGAGATGAAATTTAATCCATTTGCAATCTATCCACAGACTTTGTTTCCATCTAAAGGATGCAAATGTATGGAAAAATCATACCAGGGCAACAGAATTTCATTTTAGGTTAATCAGATTCACTGTAATTGATGTTTATCCAATAACAATTTTGAACTGCAGCAAAATGGTGCATGAAGCAAAGCTGTGCATATTTAAGCAACAAGGTTATTGCTGCTTTTTAAAATCCCCTTTTCTTCAGTTTTGTGTGTTATTAGTTGAGTTTGTCATGTTAAATCTGTGAGTTATTTATAATCTTCTGATATATATTTTTTACATCACAAATATGGAATTTTAGCAAAGATAGTTTTGTTGTTGAAAAATGTTCTTAACTGCAAGTGAAAAATCCAATCCTTCCAGAGCACACTTTCTTTTCTTAGCCTGCAGAAATCACACAGCATCACGCCCTCTGCTGATAGACAACACATCTTGCTATTTACAGCCTTGCAGTCATAAGATGGCTTTATCACAAGCCTTGCAATAACAAACCACATGTCTATGACTTCACGCTACAGCATGCAGACAGTGAAGGCACACTGCTGGGGGATAGGAGCTCCCTGCAGCCAGCTGCTAGTGTCAGCACACTGACCTCCTGTCTAGGCGAGCCCCGGGTTGAGAGGCCTTGTGTGGAGGATCTGAGCAACTCTCTGGAACGGCTAAATGCAGCTGACAGTGACTCTTCACCCAGAGAAAGAGAGGTGGGGCTGGAGCAGGAAAAGGCAATAGAGGAGGAGGAGGAAGGGGAGAGTTGCAAGGACGATGTGCTGATGGGAGACGACCAGGTAGCCGACTTTGCCAGCTCGGTGCTGGCAGCCATCTCCTGCTGGCACTATAGAGCCAGGGCTTTGCTTTCTACTCACTTCACAACGGTGAGGGTTTCTGCCACCCACGGGTTTCCCGCTTTCCGTTCCGTCCCAACGGCTCACCAAAACTAACACACCACTCTGTCTCCCACACTGGCTCTCATTCTCCATCCCTTTTTTTTCTTCCTTTATAATCCAAACTGACTCAATACTCACATTGTCCATTCTGAATGCTTCAGTGTAGATAAGGGGTATTCAGAAAAACATCATGCACGTTTTTGCTTTTGTTCTTTCAGAGTTAAAATCATCCCAGTTTGCATCCAATTTCCTTTTCAAATTTGTACTGCATGTGTATCTCATCTGAGTTGTTGCTGTGTTTAATAACTGTTTATGGGTGCATGACTTATGTTGTTAAGACCATGTTTGCATTTGACAATGAATATCCTAATGTGTTCTGCTAAATGTTGTTTGACTTCAAAGGTTAATGTAGCCATCTGATTAAACATAATTAGAATAGTGGGGAGCTTTCTCTTTGATAATCATATTGATGAATATTTTCCCTCTGATTTTTTTTTTTTGTTGGAATTAATTGTTAGTTGTATTGATTCTGAATAGGAATGAATAAACATTGTCTGAATGAGAGACTTTCCTTTGGTTTTAGATTTTGCAATTTTATGATATAATTTATGTACTATTAATATTTAGAAATCAGTCTCATATTCAAATCATATCAAAAGCAATCTACAAAAAAGGAGGTTTATACATTTCAAATCCAGCAAGCTCTAACAATCAAGAGATATTTCTGAACATTTCTGCGTATTTCTCAGGATTCAGGATGTATTTTCCATCAATGACACTTTTTTTTGCGTTTACTTTTTCAAACAAGAAATAATTATATTAAATAAAAGATTCACATTCCACATTTGAAACAGTTAACAGTCAGTATGTAAAGTTAAATCTCAATATGGCTTCTGACAAATTTTAAAAAATCTTTCTGGATTAAAAAATTTGTCAGAAGCCAAACACAGAGCAGATTCATTACCCAAATTGGCTACTGAAATATCTCTCAGATCATAAAATTGCATCTTGATTACAAATTAATTTTATCAAGAAAATAATTTCTAAATTATTGGAGCATTTTTGCTTGTATACATTGGTTCAACCCAAGGTGATCAAGCCTAACTTAAATTTTTCTCTTCAAGCTTTTGGACTAATTATGGGTGAACTTGTAGGAAATTGTTTGGCATTTACTCTTTGAGATCTTAGATGGAGATATAAAGCTTGAAAACTTGCTGACGTTGACAAAAAGACTTTTGGCATAATGCTGTGCTTTGTTCCCCTTCAGGATGATCAGAATGAGGACACTGATGAACTAAAAGCTGCACTGATAGAGGAGGCTGAAACCTGCATGGGGGAGGAAAACACTGGGGATGTGTCTGTGAAACAAACTCTCAGCGCTCAGGTGCTCACAAAAGCCCAATATCACATTTATGCCTGCATCCTTTTAACCTCATTTCCACACACATATCTGAGGCCACATGTGATACATATTCACTCTATTAAAAAATCCAGCCCTATCCTCCAAGTTGTTACTAGGGCCCATTTTCAAACTCTTTCTCTACTTTCATTGTTATATCTTTGCAAAAATGCTAGTTGAGTCAGTGTTGCATTAGATTTAAAAATTGAATTCCTACCGAATAGATGCCCTTTGCCATGAGCATAGTTGAATCATTTCTATATGCTGTAGATTTATTGTGCTGGAAATTAAAGCACCACATGGGAAGCGTCCCCCCACTTCTGCAGCTTCTGCATCTGAGCTGAGTGAACCTTATCTATGGCAAACAGCTCCAAGCTGCGTTTTTCTTTTTTTTTTTTTTTTTTGCAATTTGCAGGCACTCCAGAAAAGCAGGCAACACCTGGACACAGCGTTAGAGCAGCAGACTAGGGTAACATCAGCAGAATGAAGACCGGATGAGACTCAGCCTAACTAGTCAAAGATAATTTAAACTGTCCAGGAATAGCCAAAAGAAGCAGACTGCATTGCTAATGCAAGTTTTTAATTGCACATCTTACCCACAGACAATCAGTGCCTTGCAAAAGTATTCATGCATCATGAATATGTTAATGTTTGTTTCTTTACAACCGCAAAAGTATTTTAACGAGATTTTATGTGATAGACCAAAACAAAGTAGTGCATAAGTGTGGTAGAAGGAACATAACAAAGTTTCAAACATATTTTTGACAAGAAGTGTGGATATATAGTTAACCATGCTGAGGCAATGCTTCACAAAATTCCTTTTTACTGCAGTTGCAGCTGCAAGTATTTTTAGAATGCCTTTCTACTGGACCTTCAGAAGGCCTTTGGTTGTGTTAAACTTTATTTAGAAGTATCAGTAAAGGGGGATGAAAGCAAATGCATGACACAATGTTCAGATATTTTTATTGTTAGAAAAAGCATCAGTCATGTTCTTTGTGTTGGTCTGTCACATGAAATCCCTGCATTGGTGTCTGTGATTATATTATGACAAAAAGATCACTGGACAATAAATAGGAAGTCTAATAATATAAAATAAATGCAGCAAAGATGTGGATGCTATGAATTAAACTGATTTTAAAATAAACTATTAAACTTACAAGGAATGAAGAGTGCTTGTCATTAAAATGCGCATTTTTCCGTTAGATAATACTGTTATCTCTTTATGCACAGGAGTTGTGTCATCTAGACCGTGTCCCACAAGCAGAACCAATCAACCAGCTGGAGGTGGAGAACTCCCACTGCCACGAGTCTACCATGTTCCCCTCTGAGCAACAAACTGAGACCACAGAATCCTTGGATACTTCCAGGGAAACAGCAGAAGAAGAGGGAGAGAGCGACTCTTCTGGTCTTCAGGTGGAGGAGATGAGTGTACTAACGAACGGTGACCTCTCTGAGGAGGAAGAGGAGGTGCTTTCAGATCATAAAAGCAGTTTGCCTTCCTCTGTGTTGGACCAATTGACCGCTGAGCAATTCATCAGCAGTTTGTCACGACGGAGCAGTCTGGTTTCTGAGGACTTGAGTTTAGATAAAGACCCTTTTCGAAGCCTCTCAGCCTGTATGGATGTGGAGAAACAGATGGAGAAAATGTCAGATAGCTCTTCACCAGAACCACAGACCTCCTCAAAGGCCGACCTGTCGGGTCCTGAGCCTGAATTGAGTGAAGGAGAACGCCGGTCCACTCTCTCCAAAAAGGATCAACTTCTCATCCATAAAATCAGGCAATACTATGAGCATGCTGAGCACCAAGACGCTAATTTCAGCCTCAAGCGCAGGGAAAGTCTGTCCTTCATTCCCGCCGGTCTGGTGAGACAGCTGAGTCGACAGCTGAATGACGTTCCAAAGGAGAAGGCCAGTCCAGCCTACAGGAAAGGCCTCTGTAGAAACAGACCCACTTCTTGGTCCGTGTTCGACCTTCCTGGGTTAGAAAAGGGTAAGATGAGTGAACCTCAAAGCTCAGTTGAGGTCAAGGTTCGGTCTAATAGTGTCACGGAAGCATTTACTGCAGAGGAAGAGTTCAGGCCTTCGTCTGAAATGCTGAAGGTTTGGGAAGTTATGGAAACTGAGGAGGAGATTCAGGAAGTGAAGCAGGTGGCAGATGAGAAAGTTGACAGCCAAAGAGTTGAGATCAGCTTGGATACTATGGAGGTCAAAAACGGTAATCAACCACCAGTGATAGAAGAAGAGCCTGAAATGCACTCTGCTGCAGACTCTTGCTCCGTGTCTTCACCTATGGCCAGTTCCTCCTCAGCGGAGCAGGGTTCTGCTCAGCTCTCAGAATCATGTTCGTCCCCGGCATTTCAAGAGGATGACAACTTTCACCCCAGCCATTTACCCAAGAGCATTAGCTTCCAAACCACCATAGACGAAGACCAGATCCTGCACGACATGGGGAAGATGAGAAACAAGGTGTTCCAGCTGGCCCGTCAGTACAGCCAGCGCATTAAAAACAACCGGCCAGCAGTGTGGCAGAGGAGCCGACAGGCTGCACACCAGGAGGGTCTCCGGTGTGCACCTGCTGTCCACCAGGAGAAGCTGAGAAAAACTGGTAAACAGAACATCATCGATCAACACTTTGAGTACATCTTGAACTTCCTCACATTCTTTCACATTACAGCCACAAACTTCAAATGCCATCACATATTTATCACAGCTTTATGTGTGACAGATTAATAGAAAAATTTTATATTTTTTTTGCAGACACCTCAAAAGTGTGTTGTGCATTTAAATTTTGCAGAACCTCTCCTCACATCATTGCAGACTGAAATATTTGTCAATTTTTCTTTGCGGAATAATTTCAGATCAGTCTGGATCAAGATAATCTAACATTAATTTTAAAGGCCTGCCACAAATTCCCAATAGAATTTGAGTCTGGACTTTGACTGGACCATTCCTTCACATGAATCTGCTGTTATCTAAGCCATTCTATTGTAGCTGTAAATGAAATTTTACCATCATTCTTCTTGGAAAAGGTGAACATTTGATTTGTTCTTTTGCTACATCCACTTTTCTATCACTTGTGGAAAAAAGCATTCCCACAACATGGAACTACTTCTGCCATGTTTTGTCATAGGGATTGTCTCTTGAGAGTGCTAGTTTTTCCACCACACATTTATCATGTAGGCCAAATAGAGCAATTTTGGTCTGATCTGAACGTCTGCTGTGTCTCCTATATGTCACAAATTGTAAATGAGACTTCTTATGAGTGCCCTATGTTTAATTACTGATGTGCTTCAACAAACTGAGGCATTCAGGTGAAATGGGAAAGAGTGGCTTTTGTGACAAAATGTTAAAAAATTCAAGAATGATTGATTATGAATGATTTTTCACAGTTCTGCATTAATCTGCCTCAAGTTGTTTGTTAAACAGAAAATTGATGTATACTCCTTGTATTTTTGTCTCTGTTTTCATGCAGGTAAGCCTAACTTAAGGTTGCCCATGAATGTTTGTGAACAGGAAGTCATTCCTGAAGTTTGTTCTCCAAATTCGGACCAGACACTATCTTCTCCTGCAAGCTCCCAGGGCACAGCCCCACACAGCCCTCAGTCTGAGACCTTCCACTGGCCTCACGTCCAGGAGCTGCGTTCAAAATACACGGACACCTCACACTCTCTAAGAACACACTGCGTCTGCACAGAACCAGATGGGGTTAAAGAGAGCCGCGCCTCTCATAAGTACAGAAGCTCGTCAGACCTCCATGCAGCTCCGACAGACTGCTGTAAGAAATGTCTCCAGGTAGAGGACTGGCCTCAGCAAAAGAAGCGCTCCCTGCTGTACAGGTGGAGCTCCTTAGACCACATGCTGGGCTCTGTCCCTCTGCATGAAGTTCAGAACCTTCAAGAACCTCCGCGGACTCGTTCACCGTGCCACAGAATCCAAGATGAGGATGGGCTCCTCCAGGAAGTTCGCAACAGCACAAAGTCACTGAGTTCTGGGAAGTCCTCGGAAAGCAACCTCGTGAGGAGTTTACGGGAGAAGTTCCAGAGCTTAAGTACAAGCTAAACAACGTGCACTGTGTATATTCAACATAAACCTGGGAGTTAGATGATGCTTTCAATGTTTGTTCTGCATATTTCTCCCTCAAAAACTCTGTGCATGAGGTTTCTTATATAGGGGACAAGGTGCAATAATTTTAGCACCAGTGTACCATAAAAGGGATGGTATGGGCATGCCGTCTTTAAAACAGCAAGATGCACATTTGAACTGTATTTGTTTGAACGTTACAGTTTTGTGTGAACATATAAATACATCTATAGTCTCTTGTATCAAAAAAGGTGATATGTTACCAACTGTTGGCTGCTATAGTCATTAATATTAACTCTGCAAACTATCAGTGCAGAGTTTCTGAGAGCGACGGCTAAGAGCTCGATTGCCAGTAAAGTCTTACTTCAGACACCAAAGACTGTTAGATTTTAGCCTTTGTTGTGTTTTGATGCACAGGGACAGCAAAATATGCTTCCACATTTTCCTGAGCTGCTTGTAAATCAGTTGTGCACATCACTGGAGCTTTATTTTTTTTATCAGCAACTTGCTTATTTTCATGAAAGTTATTTATATGTCTGTATATTGGGATAGTTTTGACCATGTGTAAATTCCAGATACTCAGAAACTTGTTTTTGGTTATGTACAGCTGCCCATATTTTCAATAAAAACAGAAATGCTAAGGCTGCAACGCTATTTTTCTTTGTCAATAAAAGATGGAATCTTGTTTGTAGGGCTGGCCCACAGATTTGTGTCAGCGATTCAAGAACCTATTTTTTTTTATTTTAATAGACACTTATTTCTATATGCAACCAGAAGCAGTTACAAGCCAGTGAGTATTTCTGGTGGACGATAAGGACTGAGAGTGACTTGTCCAGGGTGGTTAGGAAGAGAGATGGAGATGGAAAGGATGTGCAGCAGATCAGGGTGATTAAGGGATGGAAATGTACTGACAGGTGCCAAGTGTGGGATGGAAGAGTACTTTGAAGAGTACTCTTCTTTATGATAAACTGTTGTTTATCATAAAGTAGCTAAGATTAACGATGAAGTGGGGCAGGCTTTAAAGAAGACGAACAGAGGAAAGGCAGCTGGTCCTGATGACACACCCATGTAGGTATGGACATTTGTAGGAGATGTGGCAGAGGTTGACTGGGGTTAAGAAGATGTTGAGTGATAAGATGTCTGAAGAATGAAATAAAAGTGTTCTGGTGCTGATTTTTAAGAACAAGGGAGTTGTACAGAATGATGGCAACAACAGAGGAATAAGGCTAATGAGTTATGGGAAAGAGTGGTAGAAGCTAGGCTTGGGTCGAAAGTGAGCAGCGTCACGGTTTCATGCCAAGAAAGAAGTGCTGCAGATGCTTTTCCTACTAGTCACAGTATCACTGAACTCTACAACTAACCTATGGCATACTGTAAAGAAAAGGAGGGATGCCAGGAAAAAACATCCCACAAAATGTTCCGTCCAATTTCCCAGGACCAATGGTTGGTAAATTACAAACTGTAGACAGATGGGTTGGGAAACATTGTCAGCAGAGGTAAAAGTCTTTACATGTTCAGCTTGTAATGTTTGCATTACACCTTTTTATGGTAGAAATCCAAAATGGAGTGTTCAGATGCAACCTTTTCATCCAAAAGCTAAAAAGGTGGGATGAAATACACCTTGGAAATTTCAAAAGATTTCTTTTAAAAGATTATGCTGAGGATCTGTTTTACTGCCTGTGAAACTGGTGCTCCACAGAAAGTTAGAACAACGAAGGAGCATCACCTCCAAATAACCTTCACTTCAAAGCAACAGAAAAGTGGTTCAAACTTGGACAAGCGGAGTTTTTTATATTACATTAAGTTTCTGCAATGACATTGATCCAACTCAGTGAAAATGTGTCCCAAGAAACTATCCAATTTACAGACGCTTAAGTGAGAATGGTTGTCAAACATACAGCTAGAATTGTGCTAAAAGTTTGTTAATGCCAACAAAATGCACAACGTTTCTTTGCAAATTGCTAAGAGTTATTCAAATAAATATGTGTTTATTCATTTAAGCCTGTATTTGCAATCCTTGGGTGAATCAAAAGAAGAACACCCACTTCCTTAACAGTCGGTGTAGTTGTTTGTGTGATAATCTTCTGATATGGAATTATACTGAGGCCATATTTGCGGCTTAGTTCAGTTCACCCCGAATTAAATCATACTTGGTTTGAAAATCAGTGTGAAGGTAGCAGTAAATGCCCTTACCAAAGCCGGAACTACGAAGCACCATTCTGCAAAATAAAAGCGTTTTCTGAATTATGCGCTCATTAGCGAGGTGTTTATCTTATTGTGAAAGCAACAACCAGAACCTGCCTCCCCAACTGCAATTTCTGACTTGATGATTGATGTTTTTTTTTTTCCCCTAAAAGAGGGGAGACAGTTCAAGACACGCACTCAAAAACCAGATGCCTCGCTGAACAGTTTAACCTTTTGGTTCTAAGTCCATCATCTGGGACTGGCAGTGAATAATAACAAAAAAGTCGCCGTCATCTCCGTTGTTTTAGATGAAGAATGGGTTGCGCGATTTCAGGTCTGGCAACAAAGACGGAGTTTTCACAGAGGGACAGAGAGGAGGCTGCAGCCGCCGCAGCTGCTGCGCATCTCAGCGAGGAGCAGGTTCAGATGATTAAGGATTCCTGGAAAGTTATTCGAGACGACATTGCCAAAGTTGGGATTATTATGTTTGTCAGGTAAGATGTCTTCACACTATCTCGGGTCTTGCTTGTTGGGTTTTTAGTTTTAAAATGATTGAAAAAATAATGAACATAAAGATCAAATTTCCTGTGGAAATGTTTACGTTTAAAACAACAACAAAAAAAGCATCAATTATTTTATAAAGTGACGTATTTAATTCTACTAGTATGGTCACAACAGAAAAAGCAGGAGAAAATAAACTTTTTCTTCATCGTCATGCTGTGCTTTTCAACATTACTGTGGTGGTTCTATGGCACAGGTGTCAAACTCCGGTCCTGGAGGGCCACTGCTTTTAGACGTGCCTCTGCTGCACCACACCTGAATAGGATACTTAGGTCATTAGCAGGCTTCTTCTACACAAGAAGGAGGTACTTAAGCCATTTCATTCCAGTGTTTTGTACCTGTGGCACATCTAAAAACTGCAGGACAGCGGCCCTTGAGGACTGGAGTTTGACCGCCCTTCCTTTCCCAGGCTTTGGCATAAACCAACATTATACTAAAACGTCATATTTTACTTTTGAAATAAACTGCCAATTACAACTATGACAGAGATCTAACAAGTATATTGGCTGCAAGCCTGACAGAAATAGTAGCTATTGATGACCATAACAGCATCATGAATAATAAAATCAGGTATAGGACAACGGCCCAAGATTTCTTATTGGTGCATCCCTACAATATTTTAGTAGGGATGCACCAATAACTTTCTTTTTTTTTTTTTTTTTTTTTTTTTTTTTTTACATAAGATGTAAAAGGAAAGTTATTTACTTTATCTTCTCAACATTACCGGGGTGAAAAGAAAGACAGAAATTGTCACCTTCATAGATTTCAATGTTTACATTGTTTAAAACATTGCTTAAGAATTATACATTAATTTGGTGTGTATATATATATATATATGTATATATATATATAAACATAGAAAGCATCTAAAAAAATCTAGCCTGTTGCTGTCTGATTATTGGAAACAAATAAATAGTATATAAGAGTAGCTGTCTGCTCTTATATAGAGTAGACAATATATTCCAATAGTATATTTATTGGAAACAAATAAATAGTGTATATATAAGATGGAGATATTGGTCCACCTAGTCCACATGGAGATGTGTATCCCCCTTAGACTAGAGGGGTACACATGGCAGAAATTCCAAAAAGTAATTCCACTGTTTATTACTTTTGGTTGCCCTCAACTGGAAGGCCGCTCTGGGCAGGAAGCCATATCACCAGTATCTAAAATTACATCTTATTTCAGGTGTTAAAATGCCTTTTTTTAAGGCATCTCTACTCGTTGTTGACTTCATGACCTCTCAGGTCTACTTAGGATCTTTGGGAATGCTTTCTGATGGGAGCCTAGCCTGTTACAAGCCACAAACTGTACATTCCTCCTGCTTAATACTCTGACCACAGCTTTCCATTGAGAGCTGGAAGCAGAAACCTCCTGCTTGTTCTCCTCTCTTATCTCTCACATCCTAACATCGTTACCTGACATGACAGAGCTTCTGGTCTGCAGTAGTGTTGCCTAATTAGGGCATTAGCCATCAGGAAAACTAATTTATACAATTTATTAAGATTACCAGGGTCCACGAAAACATTTTCATCTCTCTGAGAGTTTGAAGAAAAAAGAAAAAATACAAATCAAGAATGATAAAGTGAAAAACTGTGAACCCGTGTTGTAAAAAGACCTTCAGATTTGCTGTTTTCAGATGGATGAAGCTCGGAGCCAAACCAGGGTCAGCACACCGGATCTCAGCTGCAAACAGAGATCAAATCAACACTCAGTATCTTTCTACCTGCCAAAGAATGTTCCTCTCTTACATATATTCAAAACGAATGAAGAGCAGATCAAAAATGGTTGTGAATAATGCATAATTGGACTGAATGAAACCTCTGTGCGAAGCCAATTAAAATCCTACTTGAGCTATTCGCGGAGCAACATTGTCTGCGTATGTTGTGAGAGCGTGCGCACTCCTGTCCACGAGAGGAACAAACAATAGTGGAAAATAACAAGAGCTCTACATGCTGCTGCTGCGCTGAGGGGAAGCAGTCTCCCCACCTTTTAATACCAGGAATAAGGTCAGGGACAGAAAATGTAAAAAAGAAAGTTATTTCCTTTATCTTCACAGCACTACTGAGTGAATGACTGGGGTCAAAAAAGAACAAAGACTGAAACCGCCACCTTCAAATATTTCAATGCTTATATGCCAACGTTTATTTAAAACATTGCTTAAGAAATTATAGATTAAATTTGTATAGAAAAAATATAGAAAGCATCTAAAAAGATCTAGCCTGCAGCTGCTTCGGTTTATTCAGATTCTCTTAAATCAGTCTGTGGTAATCAATGTCAATAAATCATATTTCTATGAATCAAAAGAGACTGTTCCTTACAGAAGTATTCACACTCCTTCAGCTTTTCCACATTCAGCCCTCTTCTTTCTGAGGCCTTAAATAAAGACAATTGCTTTCATAGGTCACCCAACTGGTAAATACAGTTTAAATGCAGCTCTTCTAAAATGGCTACAAAAATAACCAAAGTTTTCAACATCCAACACCCTCATGTGAAAACAAAAGAAATATGTCAACTACAGAGCTGCCAAGAGACTGATGTCCATTTAAACTGACAGGCTGGATGAGGAGAGCAGTTATCAGTGAAGCAGCCAAAAAGTTTCTGGAGGAGCTGCATGGATCCTCAGCTCAGGTGGGAGAGTATAACATTACAGCGATTGGTGGGGAGATTGATCGTTTAGAGGGAATTTTTGTTTGGCACAAAGCAAAAATTGTAGAAGAAGGTTTTCCGGTCATGCAAAATGGGGTGGAAACCTTGCATGCACCCTTCTGATTTTTCTGATTTTTCTTCTTTTTTTTATAAAAAAGTTCAAAACTCTCCATAAATAAATTCATCAAATTACCAAAACTTATGTCTTACGCCATAAATAAATTTTGTGTGAAATTTTCCACATTAAAAACAAACTTTTCGCCCTTTTTTAATATCGTTGCTAGGTGTGGGAAATCGCCTGTCTTGGATGATGTTCATCTGTTGCATTTTTTATATTACAAAAAATTCAGTTGACCAAAGCAGACCTTGAAAATAACTCAGACCAAAGGAGCTGAGAAATATTGATCTTTATGGCTAAATACTTCAGAAGAAAAGCATCCCCTGTGCAGCAAATAGAATCAGATCAGATCAGAATTTTGCTGTCAGAAAACATGAGTGCTTTAAGTTGATCATTTGGAAGGATCATAAATTCCTTTCAAGACGGTAACTCGGCACCCCAGTGATGGTTACCAGTCAACTGTGTCTAGAAATTTGAACCAAGACCAAACGAAATGGAGATGTTGTGAGAGATGTCAAAATAATGAAAGAGAGACTTGAAGCTTAAATAGAAGCAAATGGAGTGAAACACAAACAGATGGTAATGGGAATTTGTGGTCATGACCGAACTGCCAGGCTCAGGCTGAAGGAAATGAGATTTACACACTGAAAGGCCAAATGTAAATCATGATAAACAGCTAAAGAGGAAAAAACAAGATTAGAGTGAGCCCGAATGTTGGTTTAATGCAGGTCGGATGAAGCACATGGAGATAACAGCCTAAAGAAAACAAGCATTTATCCTGTCTAAGTGTATGGAGGCTGCATGTTAAACTAAAGCACAAGAGCAGAGGACATTTCTCTGCATGTCGACATTTTGGAAATTGTTTTAACTTTAATCATTTGTTTCAAATCATTTGCATTTTTAAATGACAATGCATGCTGTGAGAGGGTTTTAATTCATCTTAATTGGGATTTTATTTTACTCTTGTAAATGCAGACAGTCAGGTTAAAGCTTTTTATAAAACTATTTGCTAATATATTTCAGTTATAGGCTGCTATGGAAGCTTATTAATGATGTACAATTTTTCATTAGCAATGGTCATGTCTAATAGATTTTATGTCATGATAAAATCAAATGAGGGAGAACAAAGCTATAACAGTATTTTTTTCTTAGTTCACTAACTGACATGATTGTTTTAGTAATCTACATTTGTAATATATTTATAAATGCCGTTATAAGTGCTGTTATAAACATATTAATATGCCATCTCTAATGTCCTGGTACATGTCTTGCTGAATATTTAACCAGTTTATAGAAAATTGTTTGGTTTTCTGCTTTTCAGCATACAAGTAGTCAGCGATTTAATATAATTTATCATAATTTTAATGTGTGTCACTTCCTATTTTTTAATCTGGAAGGAAAAAATTACCTAGTCTTTTAAGTATCTCATGGCGAACATTATACTTAATTCTATAACCTTCCAGCTATAATCTCAGGAATCCACAGCCAGAGACGGCTACAGCTGATGATCAATGGGCAGCAAACTGAGGAATCATCTGGATGACAAACTTGCAATCTTGCTACTGATTGCAGCTGCTACTTGTTAAAATCGGAGCACAAGGCTGTTGTGATATAAATACTCAGACCAAGATCAGTGAAAAGAAATCAGATCTCAGGAAAAAAAATGGCTGAACAGTGAAGCCACTTATCAAAATGATGATAACAAATGTGTGTTTACACTCTGCATACACTCTGCATTGTGAATACAGGATCACACTGTGACTAATCCTGAAGGGTTTTAATCTTCATGATGGGGTAAAAACCCGAGGGGTACATTTGTTTCGGTTTGGCCAGGGATGTGACGGGCTGCCTCACGAGTGGCTCTCAGAGGCTTACGGATGGCTGCTTCTGCTGCTGTTGTTGTCTTGGTAACAGGTTGTTTGAGACGCATCCCGAGTGCAAAGATGTCTTCTTCCTGTTCCGAGATGTGCAGGACCTGGAGAGGCTGAGGACAAACCGGGAGCTCAGAGCGCATGGCCTGCGGTGAGTTATGACCGACATGTCTTAACACGCCCAAACTGGACTCTGAAAAAGTATTCACACGCCGGTAGCTTCTTCTAATTTTGTCCCCTGACATCCACAAATGTTAAACTATTTTATGTCTTACAAAAAAGAATTTTCTAAAAGTGAATTTTCTAAAATATTTTCTCACTGTTTTAATTTCAGCATAAAAGAACGATTTAGAGCAGAATATAGCAAATTATTCTTTTTTTCAGAGTTTGACTCAAAATGAGCTTTCATGATGCTGTTTGTATATTCTCTAATCTCCTTTATGAAACCACCAAGGCCATAAAAGAGTAGCTGGATTTATACCGAGATTAAACCACACCCCCATGGACTCTGTTTTGCAAAATGAGCGACTCCTGAAGATGTCTACTAAATGAATACTAACTCATTTCCTTTCCACTTCACAGTTATGCACTAATTTGTGTTGGTGTCACATAAAATTAAAATAAATACATTGAAACTTGTAGCTGTAACAAGCAAAATCTTGTAAATCAACCAAAAAGCTGTTGCGCCTGTCTCATAATGCTAAGCATGCGTTTTCAGTCTGGTTTATGTAAATCTACATAAATTTAACATTGTTGGTAAATATTAAAATCTAATCCATTCGTTCCATCTTTATGCCCAGCAGACTTTAATTTAAGGGCTGCATTTATTGTACTTTGCTTTGAATTGTACTTTTATTTTTTCTCAACCTTTAATGGGAAAACTGTCATTTGCTGTTAAGGCACATAATAATTTGAAATAAGCAGAAATTAAGACGTAACCTACATATCACTGATGTCTGGGTTCAAAATACAGAAATAAGAAATTGTGAATCAGAATCAGTCAAAACGTTTTGCAGTTTACTGATGACTCAAATTGTTCTGCCTCAGCACTTTGTCTTCTCAGACAGCAGGAAAGTTGTTTGCAGATTATTAAATGTAATTAATGTCTATATTTAGGTCTGATATTATGACTGTTACACAAATTTTAAAAAGACACACCCTGAGGGATGAAGTTCACCTCTACATTTATAGGAGATATATTTAAAAAAAATCTTTAATTTGTAATGTAGTGAAAAGCTGATGTGCTTCATCTGCCTCCAAAGACAAATGTGCTGCCTTCTCTTGCGTCACAAAAATCCTCCTGCTAACTATGAGAAGGTGTGTATTTGGGGCTTTGTAGCTGAGTGTACGCCCGTTATATAAATAAGAAGGCACAACACAACCTCAGAGGCTCATTCAGACATCTTTAAATGTGTTGATAAAGACAATCGACTGCTTAATTTTATTTCGTTTCTACCACTCATTACCTTCAGTTTAAATATGAAGGCGCTACTCTGCACAACCTGGATCTCTAATACGTTTTCCCCTCCCAAGGTACTAGGCAAATTTTCCAGCACTCTGAGGAATGGTGCTCACTAGGGCACAAAATCCCTCTGAGGGAATTTATGGCAGCCAGATGAGCCGAAACAAAAAAAGTAAAAACAAAAATAAGTAAACAGTGCTCATATACGTGAGACTAAAGCTCATCCATGTGGACTTAATTGTTTTGGAGCAAAATGATTATGTTTAGTTTGTTAAAGTAAGAAGGCCCTAAGCGTCTATGCAGCACCTTGTGAAAGTAGTGCATAACTGTGAAATTGTTGGTTTTAAAATTTGAAAAGTGTGGCATGCATCTGTGTATGCGCCCGCTTTTATTCTTATGTCTCTAAATACAACCCAACTGTCGTCAGGAGTCAGGAGTCTGAACAGACACAAGTGTGTAATTTTGTTCCAGAATAAATCCAGCTGTTCTGTAAATGCCTCTGAGGTTTGTTGGGTAACAAACAGCGTAATGAAGATCAAGGAACACGGTCGATCTGTGCAGCCTGATGCGATCAAGATGAAATGTGGTAACTCTGGAGGAGCTGCAGAGATCCACCGCTGATGTGTGATCATCTGTTCAAAAGTCTGGTCTTAATGGAAAAGTACAAATATGAAAGAGATTGTTTAAAGAAAGTCAAAGAAAGTCAGAGTTTTGTTTGTCATGCAGGGGATATGGCAACCATGAAGGAGAAGGTGATGGGGTCAGATTAGACCAAAAACTGACATGAAAAACACTTTCTCTAGAACAAGAGAACTGTTACCTGAGCCAGGGGAGTGTCATGTTGTGGGGATGATTTTCTTCAGAAAGGACAGGGAAGTTGGTTTGATTCATTTGAAGCCAAAGTCAGCCTTTTGAAAACTATAAAAAATAAACATCTCAAGTGTTATTTTTGTACTCATTTATTTTTCTTTATTTAAAAATAAAACTGGAGGTAAAAAAAAAACATGCTGCGCATATTAAAGAGACAAGCAGCTAGGGAAGTGTAAAACAAATGGTTTTATAATCTGAATGGTTCTCATCGCTCCAACACAGCGAGGCTGAAATGTGGAAAAATAGACAATTAAAATCTGAGGACCTGAAGGTGCAGAGGGTAGTGTGGCATTTCAACAATCCATGCACAGATTAGAGGTATTTCACATCCCAGCGGGAAGCTTTCTGCTGGAAAATCGGGAGATGAGATCTGACACTGAGAGAGGCGGTGGAAGAACTCCGGATAGATGGCAGATGTAAAAACGAAACAATAAAAAATGATATGAGCACAAATACTTTACTAATTCCTGTTTTACGGATTTGTAAGATTGCTAATCCCTTCCACACTGATCTGTTTATTCTATTGGTAATAGCAGGACGTTAATAGATCAATGAAGCTGAACCCAATCTCCCAACCCTCTCTCAATCTCTCAGGGTGATGTCCTTCATTGAGAAGAGTGTGGCCAGACTGGATCAGCCAGAGAGACTGGAAGCTCTGGCTGTGGAGCTGGGAAAAAGCCATTATCACTACAACGCCTCACCTAAATACTACAATGTAAGACCCTCTGACAATCGCAGCAACCAAAAGAAGTGACAAAACAGGAAAAAACAACAAAATTATCAGTAAAATGACCTCTGCAGACAAATCGGTCTCTAACATGGATGGTGTTTTTCAGTATGTGGGTGCAGAGTTTATCTGTGCTGTGCAGCCTATCCTAAAGGAGAGGTGGACCGACGAGTTGGAGGAGGCTTGGAAGGTAAATCGAAGAAATGTATTGAACGACTGATATACACAATTAGGTCTTGGAATTTCAAAATAAATAACTGATCAGTAGGGTAAGTCTAAATAATTAAATTAATAGTATAGACTTTACATCTTGTGGGGTTTTTGTGTTCTTGTCTGGCATTCAAAACAAGTGCCTTGATTAAATTGCTTTTATTTATTTTCTCTCTCTGGTATTAAAAATCCTTTGAAAATATAATACATAGTTGCTTATAACTGATTAAAGCTATTTTTTCACTTTCTGTGAATCTGAAAAATTTACTTATATGAAATTAAAAAGAAAACTTTGTACACAGAAAACCCCAAGATCAGAATCAGTTATCCACTCTTCCAGACACGAAACTCTCAAACCAAAACAGAAAGAGGTCATTTCTAAGGTAAAATAAAAATGTTTTTCTAAAACTGTACTCAAGGAAATACATTTTTTTAAAGTTTTGACAAAAGCAAATCTAAAATATGTTGACACATCAATATTTTTATACTTTAAGAGCATTTTCTGTTATCAGGGGACACAAAAAAATCACAAAGGTTGAAACTCAGAATCTCATAATAAATATTTTACAAAATGAAAACATTTTAAATCACATTTACTCTTAAAACTAAATTAGTTTTAATAATTAATGCTCTATCAAAAAAGGTTGGTTAATAAAAAATATAACTTTCTAACTAAAATATATGTTCATAGTACTGGGTTACAAATAACTTATTTGCTTAATTACTTCAGAATTAAATCTAATAAATGTCTTAATACTTTAAAAGTACTGTAGGTGCGCTTTATGTAAAAATAATAACCTCGTCTCCCACTTTTGGTCTGTCAGGCTGTTGGCTCCAGCACAGGATTTTTCATTACTTTCACATACAAAGTAATTACTTTCAAGTAGATTTTCATTGTTGGGACTCCAGGGATCTTTTTTTATATCGGTAGTGCAAATGGACTTTCGAAGAAGTTACTTGCAGGAGAGAAGAAAAAAGGAGTGTGTTGATTCAGCAGGGGTCAAATAGGCTGACCTACAGAAGAGTAAATGATTTAAAGCTTGAAATTAACTTTCTGTTGCATTTTAATCTAAATTTGAATTACAGTATATATATATATATAGTTTAATTATTTTCTGTCTCTTCAAGAAACAGAATCCAGGTGATGATGCAAAAAGCAGCTAATTATTAGCTGTCGTGGACAAATCTCCTCGATGCAGCATGTCAAATTAAAGATTAAAACTACTATAAAAATCTGGATTTGATTGAATTTATCACAGCAGAAATGATGGGGCATGACTTTGCAGCCTCGTGTTGTGCTGCTGCAAGATTTGAATAATCTCAAAAATAACTCACCAGCAGGTGAATCCATTTTAGGATTACCTTTGTTCCTACGCAGAGAGCAGAGATTTCTGGGAAAAGATCAAAGGCTAAATTTTTATATATGCACAGTTCTTTATCAAACAGCATCTTTGTCAACTTTTAATCTATTGTCACAACTACCTATGAATATATTTAAACCGTGTGAGGTTAACCTGTGGAGAAAAATAAATACATCTTTAAATCCATGCCACCACACCTTAAAAAGCCAGCATAGTTCAGAGATTTTTTTTTCAAATAGTAATGACTATGGCTTAGAGGAAAGTAAAACCCAGAGTTCAGTCTCTGAATACCAAAATATAACAGACTAGTTAAAAATGTTATTTCTTTGTAAAGTGTCTTTGAAGTTCCTGAAAAGTGCTACACAAGTCTGATGTCATTTCATAAAGAAAAAGTAGCTTTTTAATACAGAAATATTGTGTTATGTCCCACGCGATCGTTGGGAGGACTGCTGACTTGACAGTCGTCTAGCAGACATTAAGACACCTTCCACAAGGAAGGTAAGAGACAAAACAAATTAAAGAAATTAAGTTTATAAAAGAGTTTAGTGGAAGGACAAAAGGTGCACAAGCAGTAATGATAAATTAGCATGTATTCGTGTAGAGTTCCAGGACATGAGAAGAAGTTTTTTTCCTTTTCTTTTTAAAACAGGAAAAAAGTTTATTTTAAACTTCTGAAGCCTGAATAGGAAGTATTAGACCTATATGTTATCAATGAGACCATCATCTATTCAACTTCCTGTTAATGTTAACACTGACAACACTAACCTGTGAAGTGTTTTGAAACTCATTGTTGACTGTAGGTGATATACAGGGCAACAGTCTGATTGTTCCACTACAACTTATAAGCCCGATATTTCCAGCCTGGATATCAGAACTAAAGAAGCTTTTTGGATGAGAGATGATTTGCTGAAATCATTAGTTTACCTACAATTTTTAAAAAAATCATTTTCCAATTTAAGTACTTTTTCATGACATGCTTAAAATGTGTTTTACGTTTTCAGACGATGTTCCAGTACGTAGCGAGCCTGATGAGGCAGGGATATCAGGATGAGAGCGCCCGGCAGCGCAACCTCGCAGTGTCCCCAAAGGACAGACCGGACAAGAAGAACACAGCTCTTTGAAATGATCCGTCTCTAAACAATACAGACTGATTTCACCAACACAGCACAGAAATGTCTATATGTATATACTTTTTTTTAGCTCTTTTTTTTTTTCTACACTGCCCATGTCCAGTCATCATCTGCCATTTCAACAGAAAGAACTGAAATCATTCACATTTTTAACAAAAAAAAAACAACAACTTTATTTATGAACTTAAATTCTGATGCCAGGGACAATACAAACCCTTTTTGATTGGTACAGCATAGTCTGGCCATGTAAATAGAAAGGGGAGCAACTGTTAGGCGTTTTACTAAAAATGAAACCTAAACATAAATTATGCTGAGCAATCACAGATTGGTTCAACTATTTCTGGATGACTTTCAAATCCTCAAAAAGAAACAACTGTTGTTTTTTTTTTTTAATTAAAAAGCCAACCCCGCACAACATAAATAAGGATTAACAAGCAAAAATCAAAGCCTGCTAAGAATTGGGCTCTGTGGGGTTGGGCCCCAGGGGACGCAGGATTCGATAAATGGTGACATGCTCCATGTTGTACAAGAAAATGAAAATTCTCAGGTCTTGTTCTTAATCACCAGATGGCACTGAAAAGCCAGGGGATAAAGCATCACCATGTAGACAATGGCATCTTATGTACATAGTCACCAGGAGGAGGATTCTGATTCTGAGGTTTGAGGTGAGCAGGAGGAGAGCTGAGTGGAGTTGGAGATGACATCATCACAAGGAGCTCCCCCCTTCCTTCCCCTCAACCTGTAATGGACAGCTCAGATATCCACTGTTTCCATCAAGAGTCCATCGCTCATTGTGTGGCTTTGGTTTTCTTGCTTTTGCTTTTCTTATCTTTCTTCTTAAGACCATCTATGTGAGCTCTTAGAAGATTGGAGTATGCCTGGAAAGGACGATGCAAACGGTTGAATAATTAAAGATGTACTGTTAAAACGAAGGACTGGGTCTGTTATCAAAAAACACAAGATGAGCTCAACGTACCATCTGAAACTTGATTACTTCTTTGGTGCTGACCTAAAATTAGAGGAATATATGGTTCACCGATAGATCATACAGCAAAATATAAAGAAAACCCAACGTGAAAAACGAGTTAAAACAAGCAGCTTACCACTGTGCTAATTTTCTTCTTGCCATCAGATGCTCTGATGAGACACTTGTTATCAGCAGGTTCGAACGACTCCGGATGCCCTTTTTTGGGAACTGGTTTAGTTCTACCATCATCTGAAAGAATAAAGAAAAGTCAAATCTGGTTCTTAGAGGTTAAACGTTGCAAATTAAATATATACGTTTGTGATTTAGGTCAAACAGAATAACTTACACTTCTTTAGTGTGATGGCAACACTTCCTGATGTCCGACACTTCTGGAAGAGCCGAGTGAGCTCTGTGAGAAACTAATGAGAAAACAGTTTGAGGTTTTTCCTTTAATCCGGACACTTTACAAAGTCAGGTGAGGAGAATGATATCGGCCATTTTGTTTGTTGTAAGTTTGGTGATTGCATAACCGACTTTCAGGTTTCAGAAGGAGTCGCCACCCATGATGTGTGTTTTTTTTTTTTGTTTTTTTTTTAAGGTGACTTTCTATAGTCTACTCAAAATGTACTGTAAGGAGATGCAGTTAAGAAACTCAAATAAATATTATCTACAGACACAGGTGTGGTTCATGCAGAATTATTCTGACTGGAACATGACACCATGAATCAACAGGCCCAGCCAAATCAATGACAATATGGTGCAATATAGGGTTAAGAATTAAAAAAATAATTTTGTTCTCTTATATTTGAGATCTGAGTATTTCATGATGATTTATCTCCTGATTCATGATGAAACCTGCAACATACTGGATATTCATTTTTGGATCGTTTTTATCCATCAATTATACCTTAGACACTGGACAAATGCCCAAAGCAGTTTGTTTTAAAGGAAGACAGGAAGCTGAAGTTGCCCTCCGATAATGGCTTCCGATTGGGGAAATGGCCCAAAAGGAGAAGCCACCTAATTTTCATCTTAAATGTGCTCTAGTTTAAACGCTATAGTATTTAAACTATTCAAACCTGGACTATTTTTTTTATACTAGTAGTATATATGAAGCCAAGTTTGTGGTTTGTTAAGCCATTTGTTTTGTAGAAGTTTAATAATGGACAATATTAGTCGGTCTTTTTAGCGTCTGAACCACATTAGAACTGCTCTAGCTCAAAAACCACTATATTACGAACTGAAATATTTACAATAAGAAAGAAAGGCCTCAGAAAAGTCTGACAAACTATTTTTTTTTATCAAAGGACTGACTGTATTTAATGAAAGTTATCATTCAAGTAATTTGGTAGCGTAAAACATTGCAATACTGACAAATGATACATGGAGACACATGATATAAACTCACTTCGTTTTCATTCGATAAATCTTAAAAGAGAAAGTGAAAAGATATTTATATTTAGGAAAAAATACGCCAGGGCATTTCTTGACACATATGAGGAGACGTCGAATATACTACACGTCTGAGTTTTATTACACATAAATTCAGGAATACAGCTTAAACATTACTGTTAGGCCACATCGAGAGTAATTAACAGCTTTTACAGTGCAAACATTTGACGTTATTTAAAGTCTCAACCAGTTCACTCAATCGTTAGCAGGCTGGCTAACATCACTAGCTACGAAATCTCGAGCCAAGAAACAGCTAAAGAAGACAGTATTTATGTACAGCAGTGAGTTCATACGAAACACTGAAATACATTTCAGATAGTCTGTTTTATATTCTTACCGAATCATTCTCCAGTAACACCATAATTTCGGCTTCTTCTCTGCTGTAGAGCTAGCTCTCTCACTGTGAAGAGGCACACGTACTACAAGCTGAAGCTCCGCCCTGCGCCATTTCTTCAATGTCCCACTACATCACAACACTGCCACCTACTGTCATGGAGGACAATAAAAATAATCCTGACCAAATGCTGTCCTCTACAGTTCATCAGATGTTAGTTTACATACATTTTAATTAGTTAAAAAACGACAATTTTTACCTCCAAGTAATCTGGAGGTACTTGCATTTACCTCCAGATTTAAAACGATAAAGGTTCAATTGAAAAAATACAAAAGTAATATCAAATATTTGTCAAGAAATGATTAAAAAGTAGATTTTTAAAGTTATAAAAATCAGAACACAAAAGGTATTCTTATTGTTAAACTTTAAGTTTTTTAGTATTAAAACCTAAAAAGGGAATTCCTGTTGCTATATCGGGGATGCTGAAACTTGGTTCCTGAACTTTTAATTTTTTTTTTTTTTTTTGATTTCCTGCCTGCACCCAAGTTACACCAGTTTTGGGTTTTAAGTCCTTTAGGACTCTGGAAATGTCCATGACCAGAATATGTGTGAAGAAAAAGCAACAAGAATTTGAGATCACTTATATTTTGTATTAACCTTTTCTTCTAAACATACAGTAACAGATTTGAAGTTTTGAAATCAATTTTCTTTGCATAGCATCCCTCTTTGGTGCTCACAGAAAGCCCAGTGGCTTCTATAAGAAACTTAGTTTGCTTTTGATTTGAGAAAGAACCAACATCAAAGAGTACTTATTGTTCCTGTTAATCTGTGCTTCCATATTTATCATTCAAGATTTCTTCCTAATGCACATTCAGTGAATCCTTTTCTTTTTAAAAAGATCAATTCTGACAAAACATTGCAGCAATTTGTACTCGTTTTACCACAAGCAGCAATCTTTGAAAAATATTTTATTCCCCAGACTTCTTGTATGGGTCTCTTCTGGTATTTTGTTGAAGATTTATGTTAAACGCACATCCTAGAGGCATCTCTCCAGTATCTATTCTTACAAAAGATGCTGTCAGGGAATCATTTCATAGTTTCTATGTTGAGGAAATCAATAAATCATGCAGCATTACTGAGAAAATATTTAAAAAGATTTTACAGTAGATACAGCAGTCAGTCTTGACTACAATATATGTTTGTGTTCTGCAGGAATAGGTTTTTTCTTCCAACAAAAGATAAAAGTTATCACAATGTGCATATTTTCAACCTTTTAAATGTTGTGCTGTGTTTCTCTATAATTATTAAATAACACAAAATCTTATGTTGTGCTAAGCAAAAGCTACAAGGACGTCATTCTCATAGCTATAGCTGCGTCTATGAAGTTGTCTTCTCAAATCTATTTTAGTTCAGGCTTAAATTCTGGCATTAACATTTGATTTTTTGCAAATGTTAACGGCAATCACACAGTAATGAGATATAAAGGCTATGATAAAGCTCCATCTATGCTTATTACACAAACAGCTAACTAATAACTTAGAATCTAGCAGCTGAACTAGACTGAATGTGATATACTATTTCCATATATTGAGAAGTAAAGAAACAGTGCAGGTAAAAATACATAGAAATCAATAAGGAACTACTAGAACCTTTAACTAAAGCATCAGAGAAACTTAGTAAAATTATATAAAATGCTGATACTGAAAATAAAACAATGCAAATCAATAGTTAGGATGGAAATGTTGCAATTAAAGCAAAATAAATGATTTGTAGTTGTTTGATAAAAAACGTCAGTCATCTTGGTGATAGAGCACAGTCTGGGTTGTGTCCTAGATCCCCGAGGTGGACAGCAAATTCTGAGTGCCAGTCTCTGTTGAATACATCCTTCAACTGGTGGTACAGGGTCTTATTGTTCAACGCAGAGTGAGGAGTGTTCTGGGAAATGACCAGACTCACTCCAGCTGTGGTCAGAAAGTAGTCAGCCGCCCAGTTGGAGGTACCTGTGTTGGAAAAGAGTGTTATCCGGTCAATTATTAACACGATTTTTATTTAAAAAGCCCCCACTTATTATTTTAAACTCCTCAGTTGACATTGATATTAACTCACCTATGTATGCAACTTTATCAGTCACCATGTATTTATTATGATTGACTCTGGTGTATGGAATATCAGACTGATTTCCCACGGGTACGATGTAAAGTTTCTGAAACAACCAAAACAATAATAAAAACAGATGGCTTTTAGGAGAACTTTCCAGCATTGTGAAAAAGTATCTGCTCCCTAGAAAATACAAAATGCTATTTTAAACAATGATTTTATTTTTTCAGGTAAAAAAAATCTACCCAAACCAAAAAAAGTGTGAAAAAGTAATTGCCCCCTAAACCTAATAACTGGCATTGCCAAAGAAATTTTTTTCTCTCTCTCTTTTTTGCAGAATTACTTTAATTCAGCCACTTTGGAGAACTTTTCAGCATGAACAACAACATGTTCAAGGTCATGCCACAGCATGTTAATTTTATTAAAATCTTTAAAATCTTAGGCCTTTCCAAAACCATCATATTTTAGGCAATAACATGTGGACCCTCTTTAACTTAAGGTCATGATTCTCCTTAAGTAACCCCAAACAATCACACTACCACCACCATGTTGGCATGGTGTCCTGTTTTTGAAATGCCATCAGTTTTACACCAGGTGTATTAGAAAACACCTTCAAAAATGTTTCACTTCTGTCTTGGAAATTGTGTTGTTTTTGGTCAACTTTAGTTTTGGCTTTGAAATTCTCGCAAGGATGCACAGTTTCTTTTTCACTGCTGAATCATTATCTAAGAATTTAACTGAAGCAAGTGAGGCCTGCAGAACTTTATATGTTGTTGTGGGTTGACAATGCCTCTCACTGTAATAATTAGAAAAATACTAGTGTTAAAATATCTTTGATTATTTAAAGCATAAGAGGGGAAAGCAACAACCAAAGAAATTTATTAAGGTAAAGTAAAATTTTACAGCACAATCAAACATGTATAAAACAGATATATTCTTTCCATATTGTCTCACTATTTGGATGCTGATGTGATGGAGAGGGTAATCCATCGAAGCCAAAGACTGAAGAAAGGGCAACATGGCTGGATCAGAATCACGCCCACAGCTGATCAGCATCCTGATCTTCACTTTCCTTTCAAACACAGCCATCTTAATGGCATCATCAATGAAAGGCCAGTATCTGGAAGGACACCAGAGTGAGGAACTCAAACAAAACCAGAACATTTTAAATGTTAAAACAAGATTTTGGGCTTACTTGTGAGGCTTTTCAAAACGAGTGGTGGGGAAATACTCCATGACAGCAACATCAACAAATTTGTCAGCCTCTGAGATGGAGGACAGTATCGCTTCCAAGTCCTGAGTCCTTGATGGAGGACAAAAGGATGGAGGAGAACCCTGGGATAGTACACAAAATCAAAATAACATCAGATTCACCCGACCCTCTCTTTGGTTTCAGTGGTTGAAACCAAACTCAATCGCAGTGTTGTAGAACCCATTGCTTTAGAAAATTCACAACTCGGGGGTGGGGGGGAGGGGGGGGGGGAGAAATGAAACAAAGGCCACTCACTGCAATGTAAAGACTGCTGGAGATGTTACCCTCTTGTACCAGCAGAGGGTGCTGTTTGTTGATGTTAGTGGAATAATTTGCAGGCCAGGGCTGTGGCAGGGAGCTGTTGGGTTGCCCCATTACCCAATAGGACTGGAAGATCTTATGAAGGTCCATCGCGAGACTGGAACAATTATAGACCACCACTCCCAGTTCCTTTACCTGCAGTCAAAGTGGGAATTGATTTTGAAAGCAATTTAAATAGGAAAAATGTAAACCTAAGAATTATTGGCATGTGTAGCGTTACCTGGGTCAGAGCCCTCCAGTCCATGTTGGCACTTCCAATGAACACATGCTTCATGTCAACAATCCAGAACTTGGTGTGGAGGACGCCTGCCGTCAGGCGACCAAACTCTACTCTTCTCACCTGAACTCCTGCAGACAAAAGTCATCAAAACAGTTTGCCAAAATATAATCAGCAATTACTGTGAGAATTTAAAAGAAAATAGTAATTACCCAACCTTTCTGTTTTAGGATCATTAGATCTGTGGAGTTTGTTTTGACTGTGGGAACACTGCTCACCACGCGGACAGTTATATTCCTGGAGGGAAGTTCCCCAAGCGCTTGTAGGATGTCCCTTCCCTGTTTTCCACAAAACATTCAACAGAGACTCAGACATTTTTGACAAATGTAAGCAATTTCTGAGTTAGGAACTCACAGGGATATCAGTGGAGGAGTTGACGCTGATGTCCTCCCCTGTTAACGTCCAGTAGAATGAGACTACATTCACGCTGTGTGATGCTCGGGAGATAAGGCCTTTCCAGGCTTGCTCCAGAGGGATCCCAAAAGTTGCATTGATGTTATATTTTAGATATAGAGGAATACTTTCCACAAGGGTCATGCTGCAGGGTAAAGCAGACTATATATTAATAAAAATAATTATAATCCCATATCCCATGTCTTAAATATCTGAGTGATGTGGTCATATTTGTTTTAAGACACACTTAGGCTCACTAAAAGTCCTCACTGCTCATAAAATTGTCATGTTGGCAGCTTTCTTAAGGCCTAAGGTGCTTTGTAAATAACTTTTATGTTATCACAGCAAAAGAAAATTCTTCTTCATTATGAAGAATTTTCAACAGTGGCAAGAAGAGATCCATTGTTGAAAACTCACACTGCATATCACCATGAATGCACCATCCAATCGGTAAAGCATGGTGCTGGTAGTATCATGTGGGAAAGTTGCAGAAATCAACAGCCCAGGTGGGAAAATCTTCTAGCAGGAAAACCACTATCAGTCCACCAATCCACTGTCTAAACTCATGTAGGATAGGCAATAAGAAAACTAAAGAGTGGTCTCATTTGAAGTTTTAAATGAACATGTTATAGGTCCTCTGATCAGATGAAGTCAAAATTAAACTTCTGACTTACAGGCTAAACACTATACATCACTGAAAACATAATTCCCACAGTGAATCCTGGCAGTGGTTGAATCATGCTGTGGAAATATTTTTCTTCACTAGAGACAGAGAAGCTGGTTAGAGTCCTTCAACATTAGCTACCCTGGATTGATTTGAATCAAAACACACTTATTTGTCAGAATGACCCAGCCAATTTGATCAATGTGGAAAGAATGGAAAGCTTTTCTAGTGTCTAGATCTTGAAACCTGGTTCCACAAAGTATTGACTCAGGAGGGCTTAATTTAAATGTATGCCACACTTTTCAGACTTAAAACTGTCACAATTTGAAAATCACTTTTCTTCCATTTCACAATTATGCTCCACTTTTTGTTACACATAAAGTGGAATACATTCATAAAAGCCTGTTCAAATAGCTTTGAAAGATATGGGATTATTACCTGCACTGGTCAGTGACATTGAGCCCACCAGTGTCCTCAGGAAGAGTGTCATGATTTTTAGGAGGTGTTGGTCTCTCCAACACAGCGATGGCAAGAATAACACCGAGCACAGTCAGACAGCCTAAAATCACAGCCAGTGTCATACAGCTGGTCCTCCTCTGACAAGATTAGCAGAGAAATCTTTTAGTAAAGAAAACAATGATCTCACAGAGGAAAAATACATCCTGCGAGCCAACCTACCCCTTTGTTTGAAACATAGTTGTCATGAAGGCTTCTGTACACCGAGGTCATCTTTCCTTTGGGTCACTGGGTTTTTCAAATAACAAAAAAGTGATGGGTTTTTCTAGCTTTAAACTCAGTGTTTAACCTAAAACAAGTTTTGTCTACGGTAACGCTAAAGAACAAACTCACTGGTTAACAGACCCAGCTTGTTTTTCTCACTTCTTTCTTCCCCTTCAGCTTGCAGCCACAGCTGAACTAAATATCTCTGCTGTTTAATATAACTGAGCACGCTTCCTGTTTTTACTTTCATTTCAGCTTTTCATACGTTTGTTTGGCTCAGGAAAAAAAAACAAAATACACAAAGGGAAAAAAATACCCAACAGGTTTGCCGATTAAATTTATTTGAAATAACAAAAAAATCATTAAATAACTTATACAAACAATAACACATCAAAAAGTACCAGTAAATTAGAACCAAATCATCTAGGATGGGAAAAAGAAACTCAATTTGACACAAGATTCATTTTCTCTGAAACTCTTGAGGGCAGGGGGCACGAAAACAAGACATGGACTCTTCTCCATAAAGAAGAAGCAGCAGCAGATTTAGAAACAAAAACCCAGCAGTAAATGCTTTTTTTGTTTGAATTTGTAAACAACTCTTCTACTGGCAGCATGAAACATGAGCCCACAGATGTACAGCGCATTAGTTTCTTCCCAGTTACAGTCAGAGACACATAGTGCATTGAGGAAAACATAAGTTTTCCTTAAAATATGTAAAATAATAAATGGGAGTGAAAACATTCTACATTGGTGCAAAATGGCAAGATTGAGAGGTAATTTGTGGGATATACAGATATGTTCAGACATCTAAACACTCAGCTTAATCATGGCTTACAGTTATGTAGAAATTTGTCAACATGAATGCTAAAATTGCTCAATGATGAACTAAACAGATATGGGTGGGATAATTATCCTCTTACCACAATCAGACAGAAAATTTTAAATTACAGGGTTTTTTTGATAACGATCTTTGGCCAAATCAATTTTTGAGAGAAAAAAAAAATCATAAGTTTCAATGCTGCCTTTTTTTCTGAAAGCAGGAATGTTTAAAAAAAAACAAAAAAAAAAAAAACAGGCTGCTTCTATAATCACCACTTGCTTTGTTCAGCGAGGTGGTTTAACTATAGTGGAGTTAGCTCCTCCTCCCATTCAGATTGCACATTCCTGATGGATTTCTACCCTTGGTTGCAAGAAAAAGCTTTAAGCTCCCGAATAAAGAGAAGATGACCAAAGAAAAAAAACACACCTAGTTGTCTTTAAGCAGCTGTGTAAAACAACATTCAACAGTCTGGCACTGGAGGCTGCGAAGTCTCCCCAAAATTCCTGCAGTGTCATTCAAATAACACAACTTATAAATAGCTTTTATAATCCTAAACAAATGTAGTCAAATGTGGCACAAAAACAAAAACACTGGGAAAAAAATACATAAAAAAGAAATGTAATGCCATTCTGACGACACCAATACAATAATATCTGAAAGTTTAATTCAAAAAATATGATTTGCAGCTAAACATATATGCATAGATTTCCCTGAGATGATTATACTCAGGCTGATTCTCAATTAAACTACATAGTTACATGTTTTTAAAAATCATATGTATATTAAGTTATTTTATTGGCAAATAGAAAGAACAATCTTTAAACACATAATCAAGTATAACAATACAAGGTGAGATTTACTGAAATGTCACGGTACTTCCTTAAATCACCACCTCATGTGGATCCTCCCAAAAACTACACTTCAAAACATAGTGAGCTCACCACAACTTTATAAATCCACTCTCACTTCCTCTCAGTCGGGTTTCACTTGCACACAGCTGCTTCTGACCAGACGCAGCAGAAGTTGGTTAACGTGTGTTTCTGTAGTTGGCAGACTTCAGACTAAATATCCCTGTCGCAGGTCATCTGGGGTCACAGCAGCCCTCCTGACGCTCTCACTGGGCCTTGGCCCACCACCGCGTTTGGAGACGGAGTGGACTGTCCTCCAGTCCCGTGAGGACGAAGTTCTGGACGGTTGAACTTCAACGGAAGAAGAGGAAGCAGCATCAGTAGCTGGGGGTGTCTTGGTAGCTTCACGTGTTCCGTTGGGGTCCATGGCTGCGTTAATGACTGAAATAAGAAAAAAGGAAAGAATACAATTTTTATTTTTGTACTAAAAATTCTTAAGATTTAAGGAGAGAGATTTATACACTTACCCTCAAGTTGGACCTGAACCCTCCTAAGTTCTTTCAAAATAGACGCCATTTCCTGAGAAACAGACACCTGACTAAGCTCAAGCGAACACTTTGAACCAATAAAAATGAGCAAAACTGGAAATGAAAAATAATAATAATAATAATACTTACCTTGTTGGAAATTCTGCCAACAGTAATGTCAGTGTCAGAATTAATTCGAGCCTCAATGTCCTCAGAGATATCCAATCTGTCCTGGAACAGAACCCTAAATATGACGATACAGAGCAACGGTCAAAAAGCTGCTGTTTAGGATTATTCTGTATTTATGTGACCAAAATAGTATTGGCAAAATATGGATTGTGTTACAGGCTCAGAAATAAACTATAGTGTGCCGGATATTACATTTAAATTATGACATGTTATGGAAAATATTCATTGCCAGCCTCTGCTCCAAACTCAACCCCTTCAACTTTGGAAGAAACCTGCTGCTGCTAAATTCCCTCCAAAGAAAAATCTTATGGTTAGACAAAACAAATGAGCCATTTAGCCAAAAATAGTACTTGACGGCACCAAGGAGAAGTTTTCAATCCTAAGATAATTGTGTCAATTGGCATACAACTGTGGTGGTAGCATCATACTAAGGGTATGTTTCACTGCTAGTGGTGCTGGTGTGTTGCAAAAAAATGAAGGACAAAATAATGAAGATAGAACTCCTTTAAATTATCATACTTCGCCACAGAGCAACAGCTAAATGGTAAAAACTTGAGTCACAACTGGGAGTTCCCAAATTACGATAATCCCAACCACTTCAAACACGGTTTTAGAAAGAATAAAAGTGGCTACCATTAAGATTGTGGATAAGCTATTACTTCAACACAATTAAAAGATTCATGGTCTATGTTTAAAAGCAGGATTAGTCCCAGAAATTTGCTGATGGCTGAAAAACATGCAGCTAAGAGAGAAATAGAAAAGCAGATATAAGCAGGTATTTAATTAACTGTGCATTGTATTATTAATTGATAGTTGTATATTGTTCTCCCATGCAAAAAAGAATCACTCATATACACCCTTGGTGTTCTAAAATTAAAAAGACATTCATGCCCAAAAAGTGTAAGCAGAGTTTTCAAATTTGCAATGTAACAGGAAGACGGTTTCATTCATTTCTCTCTTATCCAAGTGCCATGTAGGCCAAGTAGCTCATTTTAATTACGCAAGATTCGATATTCAATGCAAACACTAAGTTCAAGTCAGATTAAGCACACAGGGAGTCTTTTCTTCAGATCTTACTTGATCTTCTCAGCGAGTTGCTCTGTGTTTTCTCTAATGGCTGCTGTGACTTGATACACAGGATTCAACATCAAGCTGTCCACATTGACCTACAGAGAAGGAAAGATATAGTCACTACAGAGGAAAAGGTTTAAAAACCCAAGATGAAAGACAGCTCATCATTATGTCAAACCTCTTTTCTGTTTTGAGCAGATTGTCTGGAGCTCTGTTCAAGGTCGCCTGAACCCCAGTCAGAGTCTCTGTTTGGTGCAGAACTTTGTTGGTGGCTTACCTCAGGCTCTGAGACATAAGGGACCTTCTGGAGAGCAGAAAGAGTTTGTAAGCAAGTCTCACTGGTAAGACAAATCAATAGACTAAACCTGAGGCCCATTGAGAAGCAGTGATTCAGTTCAGAGTTATGCAACTACACCAGATGTTATGGATGTACTGATCAATCCACTTTTCCAACTTTTCTTTGTCTATAAATCAATCACTAAATGGCATGTTCATTGAAGCTGAAAACAACCTTAACAAAAATGTTATACATGATTCTGATCATTAAAAAAAAAAGAGGAATATGTTGGTCAGATCTAAAAGAAAACTAGATATTGATACTGGCTCCTCCACCCGATACTTGCATCACTATGAGATTTTATTAGACCATATTCATTAATTTTCTCCCCCTTGCTTTAAAATGGCCTCATATGTGTTTGAAATAGTCAAGACAGGAAAAATTAAAAAACAAACAAACAAAAAAAAACGAATAAAAAAAGGTAAATTACATTTGTAAACTACAGATTAAATCATAACATACATAAAAACATTTTTCACTGCATCATATTAAAAACTAGACAAGAGCTAGTGCTGTTTATAACGCAAAAAAGTTGAAAGTCAGTGTGCTGCACATCTGATGTACCTGTTTATTGCTCTCCGCTTCTGGCGTTTGTGCTTCACCTTCACCTGCTACATCATGGATCTCTCTGGCTAAAATAGCCAAATCTTTGGCCAAGTCTTGACTCAACCTTACATTTAGAAAGACAGAAGAAAAGAAAAAATCAAATAAGTCATGTCATGAAATAAGTGGGGAGAAGTTCACAGTGTTTTTGAAGTCAAGTTGACCTTATAGTCAGTGGAAAAGATAAGATGTCTGAGATGAAGCTGTTGTCTGCACAGCAGCCAAAGCAATTATAAGTGTAGAACGATCTGTTGTTGTACAGCTCAATTTACATCTCTTTGGCTCCATAATAAAAGTATGGAGATATTTATTTTACCGTAAAGGTAAACTGCAAACTGCTCTGCTGCCAAGGCCAAATAGTTTGTGTAAATGTAGGTGTTTCACATCAAACCAGAGTATAGTTCAATGTCCAGGTACATTTACGCCGGTCTCTATAATATTGGTCAGCTACAGATTTACAAAATATGCCTACAGTTTAATTACATTTTGAAAAAAAAATATCGGTCAATGTGTGAATCTCTGCATTTTTCTCCAGCTTTATCAAGCATAAGTATAGTTTTAAAGAATTTAAAGAACATTTCTGTTTGGTTTAAAGATGCAAGTTTTGGATTTCCTACCGAGCAATCTCAGCACTGTGATTGGTCCAATTATGGAAAGCTTCTCCTTCATGGCTCTCCTCCTCGGAGTTTCTGCTGCGGGGTTTCGGGTGCTGGGCGATCACTGGTTGGGGTCGAGGCTGACTGCGTGGACCATGAGAAGCTGAGGAAGGTTGGGAGCGTTTGTGTTTAAGATTGCCCCAGTTTGATTCATACTCTTCATCTGAGGTAGAGGTATAGTCAGAGCCCTTGTGACGCCTCCTAGAGCCTTGCCGTTGTGAGTTGGTTAGAGTTATCCAAAACAAGGACAGAGAAGTGGGGAAAAGGAGAGAAATGAGAGTGCAATGAAGGAATACCTTTGGAAAACACACCACCATGTACTTCAGAGAGGAGTCACCAAAATATTTCCCAGAGCAAGAAACAGAAAAGATGCTGCAGAATCCTCATCTCTACATCTACTAATTTAGTGACTTTCTAAGGTGCCCAAATTGTGTATAACCAAAAACTTAAACAGTTGCTGAAAACCCATTAGTGAAAACTCTTACATATCCCAAGAAACCTTTAAAATAATGTAGTTCAGAACAAGAAGGGCAACATGGCTGAAATGCTTGAATAACTGTATCCATTAGTTTTAAGTAACACTATATAATAACCCAGAGCAGATAAGAAGTAAATGTTTCGTGAATACTTTGCAGTTAGTGTTTTAGATGTTAGTAAAATGCCCAAAACAGTTCCCATCATAAATGCCTTTTCACTAGCATAAATCACAAATGAATATATATAAGGTTGATGCACATTTTTCATGTAATATTTTTCATCCAAATGTGGATCAGCTAGTAATACTTAGCTCAGGTTATATAAATATAACATTTAATTTACATATGAATATAGATAAACGGGTGGATCTAATCCATTCGTCCTGTTGGTCAGTGGTTTGTAGATGGATGGATTAACGTGCCGACAGAACAACAAAAGAATGGATTGGTGAATAAATTAATGGATGTACAAAATAATAGGTGGTTGGACGTTTTAGAAAACTAGACAGGGAATAATGTCTTTAAATACAAATAATTTTATATTCTCCATTATCTTTTTTCCATCCTTTTCCAGACATTGGAATTAGCCAAATCAATTCCATGTTTTTCCAAAACCATGATGGAACCTGATTAATGTATCAAAGATGTCACCCTAACTGATACTTTACGCTGCTTTGAGTCAAGACAAACTTCTCCTATTTAACTTTATCTCTTAATTCAGTCAAACAGGACCGTAGACTGTAGTCTACTTACTTGCTGTGCTGCTGGCATATTTGGCACTGCTTGAGCGTGTGCGAGTAACAGGGGTTTTGTTGAGCGCTGGCTTCTGTGGCCTTTCTGTAGGTTTTGGTCCGGGAGTAGAGATCCGTTGACTGGAGCTGCTGCTCTGATCTGTGCTGCGGGTGGAAAAGCTCGTGTTCCTGCTTGTCCACTGGGGGGCGGAAGAAGCTTCTGAGTCACTGGGTGCATTGAATGAACCTGCACGCCTACGAGGCATGGCCAGCATATCCAGTCTAGAGAGTTTCTTGGCTTCCTGAGGTTGCTTTGTGGAGGACTCTTGCGCTAATCTCTCAGTTTCTGTACCTTCGTTGTCAGAGGACTCTCCCAGGCGAGCTCGTCGGAGCATGGAGGCCCTGGTGGCCCTTGGGGCCGACAAGCTGTTGGCACGGCTTAACACCTGAGACACTTTGGAGGACTTGCCGTCCTCCTTCTGAAGAGGCACCGTGTATTTGTAGTGGGTTTGGTTGTTGCTGCTTTCCTGATCGGAGTAAGGTAAGCTGGGAGGATCATCGCTCAGGTCTGTTGAGCCGCATTTGCCCACACTACGTCTCATTCCAACATGCCTCCTGATGGGTTCTGGCTTGTTTCCACCATTTGAATCATAATAGCGTTGCTTTTCAGTTTGATTATTTGTCTCTTGATTAGGATTAGTAATCTTGTCTCTATGAAGGTTACCAGCTGAGGCTTTTTTAATAAATGTGTGTGTTTTGATTTTATTGCTGTGCTGGCTGACGGTGCTGGAAGTATCCACATCAGAGTCTCCCGACAGAGAGTCCATTATGGGGGAAGGAGTAGTCATTGGTGGTCCTGTTTGGAGTTTGGCCTCCAGAACAGCCAGAACATCCTCCGTCTGTTTGAGGTAAGCATGAGTGTCCTGACTGCCGCCCCCCTGGAGAAAAACGTCACCCGGCTCCCTCTGAACTGGTAGACTAGAAATGTTTGGCAGTCTGGGATTACTGGGCCTCTCCTTGGTGAAGCTCTCCTGTCTGATCAACGGTGGAGCTGCAGGTTCTTTACCTTCTGGACTCTCTGTCCTTTGGTCCAATGTGGGAGCAGAAGCAATGAGCTTCATGCCAGAGTTCTGAATGCCTTTCTGCTTAGTTAGAGTGGCTGATGAGATGATTCTAGAAACAGACTTCCTCTCAGCCTTAGGAGTGCTAATTTTAAAGCCTCCCCGCTGCGATCTGGACTCCTCCTCTGACCCGATATAAAAAGATGTGGACTTAAAAGGAACCCTAAGTTTGTCTTCATTTTGCTTGTCTTCTGCATCCAACAGCTGCCTCCTACTCTGCTCTACAATGGATCCATCATCTGATTTGCTGGCGTCACTAAGGCTGTCAGGCTCCACGTCATCCTGTACACTTAACCTATGAACACTGTCGTCAGGAGTTGGGGTTATTGAGGTAGTTTCCTCTAAATCGAATGTTGTGCTGGGGTTGTAATGAACATGGATGCTGGGAGTCGGAATGTCACTCTTGTCTCCGTGCGGTAAAGGCGGAAGGATGCGTCTAGACTTTGGACTATCTGCATCCGAATGGTCCTGATGTTGACTGACTGTGTTCTTGTGAATGATTGTACCCCGTGCTGTTGTGAACACAAATATTAATAAATATCATTCATATTCATCAGTGTGCCTCATTATCATTTCAAATAGACTCATTTCTCTTTAGGTGGCTTACCCCCTCCTGATGGCTCCATCTGGGTCAACATGTCAAAGAGGCCAGACGAAGGTCCAGATTCTGTGTAGCTGTCTGCCAAGCTGGCCCAGCGAGACATCCACTTAGGAGCACCTTGTACCACGGCACCTGCTGGCTGAACCTGTGTAAAAACACACAACTTATTCAACATGTTTAAATATTGCAATATCCGCAGTTACAATAAAACACACTAGGAGAATTAATATGTTAGATGTGTATCACAACAGCTACAAAATAAGTTAAAATTTGGTTAAAAAGAGAAAAACCAAAACAGAAAAGTAGCCCAGAGCCTCAAGCAAAGACAATAAAAGGAATCAGAAGAGAAACACCTATACGGGAGTATGGATCAAGAAGCCAAATCAAGACTTCATTGTAAATTAATTTCTTGGACATAGAGATGCACTGAGAAATCAGCTGGTGACTAAAATTAAACTGTTTTACACTTTCTCTTATGGATCTAAAATCTGACCTATTTCCTTCTCTTCAAGAAAAGAGTCATATCTAATCGTTTGGAGGATGTCCCAACAACACTATTCATTACATCAGCTGTGACAGAGCTGAAAACTTAATATTAGCCTTTTTCAGCACCAGAAAGGTGTTTAAACAAATATTCTTCTACCAGGAAAACAGCAGTTTACATGGTTGTCATGCCATGTTTACAGAGGCTGCACTTTTGGAAAAGTTCAGGAAATAACAAGAAGCTGAACATTTTTTTAAAAACAAAAATGTTTTATTATTTTAAGTAGTCCAAATATATTCGACATAAAACTAAAGAGTAAGGACTTGGTATCAAGTGAGATGATACTTTAGTAGTGTATGTGAAAGGACCTATAATGGGTCTTGTAAATGAGTAAATGCTGAAATTCTTTTCAGACGGGCTGTTTACAAAGGTACATTTGTTTCATAACCTGGAGGATTCTATTGTATTTGTAGATATATTTGTAGTAATGAATAGAGAACTTTGGGTTATTTTTGAGAAATTTGGTTTCTTTTAGTTATGGGTATTTTACTGCAAAGACAGTTAAAGTTTCTATCAAGTCAAGTTTATTTTACCTTTTTGTAGTTCCCAAGCACAAATCAGCATATCAGAGTTTTTTAAAATCTGTTCCAGTGCATCTCTACTCAAAATATTGATTAGATTTAATGAATCAAAAATTTTTCAATCCCAATCAAAGCCAAAGCAGATGAAGTTACCTTTACCAGACTATGTCCCTGCTCTGGAGCTGGAATACCCTCACCAAAGCTACTCTGCCTATACTCCTCCCTGCCCTGATCAGTAACAGGCCTAAATGCAGAGGATGCTTCTGCTTCTGCCTGGCTCATTTGCTTTGGGCTCTCAACAACACCAAACACCTGTCAGGAACAAAGCATTGCAAGGATGAAGATGAAGCTGCAAACATTTCAAGTTCACATAAGAAGATGCTGGCAAACAATAAGGAGAGGATACTTTAGTTCAAGCGACATGAACGTTCATCATGGCACAGAAAAGCCATGAAGAACTTTCCTGTGCCATGGAAAATAAGTACGATGGAGAAACTTGCCTGGTCAATCTTGCTGCGTGCCTCTTCCAGCTCCTTATCTTGAACATCTGCTTCAATAGTGTAAGTTCCCGCATCACTCAGACTGTCGTCCTCCTCATTTCTGGGGCTTCTGACTTCCACATTTTGAGCAGGCATGACAGAGGTTCTTAGGGAAGCAGGTGGGTGAATAGGGGAGGACGTCTGTGGGTGGAGATGTCCATCAGATGGAGGGGGGCTCGCCTGGCTCTGTTCAGACTGTGAAACAACTCCTTGGGCTGCGTTAGGAGAAGAAGATCTTTCTTTCTGCTTGAGTAATTCAGCATTAAACTCCTTTGCCAGCTTGGACCTCCGACCGACGCTGCTAAAGGGTCTTTCAGAAACAGAAGAAGAAGAGCGAGAGGAAAAGCTGGTGCTGATCTTTTCTTCTGTCTTTTCCCGTCGTAGAGAGCCAGCTCTTTGAAACCCTGAAGAAATGGACCCTTTCAGTGGAATAGTGAAACGCTGGGTTGGCGGAGTGGTGAAGGACGAAGATGAGACATTTCTCTCTGTATTTGGGCTTGAGCTCTTTTGCTCCTGCTGGATCTGGAGGTTTGAGGGCTCAGGTGGGCCGGCGGTATGTGTGAAAGACTGAGAACGCTTCTTTCTTGAGTTATCGTCAAAGAACTCGATGACGAAGGCTTGTTTTGCTTCTGCTTTGTCATGAATGGAAAGAGATTGGGATCCTGGTGGAGAGGAAGACAGAGGTTCTTCTGACCCTGGAGAAGTCATTGAGGTTTTAGATGAACTGTGCAACACAAATTGTGATTTGGATTGTAGGGACTCATTTGTGTTGACTGGCTCTGATTCACCAGGAGAGCCGTTCTCGTAGCAGTTTGCTGAGGACAGACAGAAATGCTTAAGCAAGACAATTATCATTCAATATCAAATTCAACAGAAGTTTATAGAGGACTTACCATCCCTTATTTTCAGATCTGATGAGTGACTATTTGTGCTGTACATATTTTCACCCTTCGACTTTCTCCTCATCATGCTTGCATTGCTTTGGACCAGCCAATCAGCTACTTTGCTCTCTGCTGACATCAACTCTGTAGGAGTAGAAGGAGCCTCGGGGGAGGTTTGTTTACGCTGCTGGCGAAGGGCAAACTTGGTCACATGGTCTTTGATCTTCAGTTTACCTGGACTGCATTCATCAAACTCGATGGTGAAAGAGGCGTGGCTCTGGACCACCGGAGGCGTGGGCGTGGAGGGGACAAACTGTGTGGGATCTGAGGTATCCTTTGTCGGCACCTCATGAAACTGTGAGTCTGGGCTTTTTGCAGGTTTCTGCAGGAATTCCTTTGTTGGGATCTCAAAGTAGCTGGGCTCTCGACGGAAAGAGAACATGGCCTTGGCCTGAGTGTCAGACTGAGAACGGTTCACCTCATGTCTTGGGCCATCTTTAGCAGGCTCTGTTGCAATAGAGGGATAAAAAGAGAAAGTGATAAATTTGTCTATGTTACTTGGACAAACGGAGAGGAAAACACCTTAAAGAGAATAGAAATAAAAGTTAAATTTAACCTTTTTATTTGGAATGAGTGTGGATGCATTCCTAAAATAACAATTCAACTTAAATATATGTATGGCTGAAAAACATCAAAACATAAGCATTTCATATCAATAATTATGGACTCTTTTTTTGTTTTAAATATCATAAGTACTGTCATACTGGTCATGTGACTTTTTCTGCTTTATCCACAGTTTTCACTCCATGCTGTTTTTTATTTTAAAGCAGTTGTGAGGAACAGTGGCAAAACCTGAAACTGCTGCTGCGTAAGTTACTCAACAGGTTATTGCTAAGTAACCAAAGAGTGACTGAGTTGATGCCACCAACCTTACATAGCTGGCAGTGAGAGTTTGAACAGCTAGAGCCTTTCCTTTGTCTACATCTCCCGGAAATCCATATGATTCTGGGTCGGAGTTCAGTGAAATTATTGAACATTCTATCAGATGTGTTATCTTTTTATATTGATTACGTGTCTATCTCAATATGTATTGTTATTAATTTATTGTCCAGTCCTACCTAAACCAAACATTTAAATTACTTTGTAACTGTTAATCAATGAACCAAAGACCAAATGATCCAGCTGTTAATATGAGAAAACAAAATCAATCAGCTGTTCTTAGTTCCTGGTTAGACACTGCCAAATATCACTTCAGGAGCTCAGAGTCCACAGCAGGTTAGCTGAGTGGTACTAATCCACTTCGCTCTGGGCAACACGAGGGGAACAATGACCTTTCTCCCCCCTTCACCAGCTTAAAGGGTCATAATCCATCACGAGGCGAGCAGGCAGTCAGTGCCTATCGCCATGGCAAACACCTCCTAACTGTCAGCCAGCAACATGCACGAGGTTTAAAACCATCCACCTCTCAGTGACAAGCACTGAGCGTCGCATGGCTCCTACTCATAGCTGTGAAAACACAGTATATACAGTGGATATTAAAATAAAAAGAGAAAAAACAGAGTTAAACTGTTAAAATATAAGATTATTGAGATGTAAAACAACAGCAGCACAATTCTTTTAAAAACTAGTTTTAATTTTAATGACTAATTTATCTTTTACAATTCAACTGTCTCCAAATCTTATGTCTTTTTTTTTCATGTTAGTTTTCTTGTGAGAATTTACTTTATTAAAACACATCTCACCGTAGTCTGATTGATAAATATCTGCTTAATTTATCTAAAAGAAATCATCACTATAACCAATGAATGGACATTAAAGCCCACCCTGAAAAGTACTTTTTGGAAGTACAAGGCTTTTGTCCAATGCAATGTTAAAAATAAGAAAGCTGCCATTACCTTCAAAGTTAAACTGTCCTAGTTAGATTTCATCAAATAGGAGAAATTAATATTAAATATATAAACAGATGGACAGAATCATATGTAAACAGTCATTCATAATTGCAGAAACAATGGATATTTCTCCCAAATACTGGTAAAAAAGAAAAAATAAAGACCAGGAATACATTGGTTAAGGAGGCTACTGAGAGGACAACAGCAGCACTGAAGGAACAGACTGGTCATGTTCTAAATGTAAAATCAGTCTCTAATATTCTTAATAGGTCTGAACTAAGAAGGATGGTAAGACAGAAGCCATTATGTACTATGAAAACATCCATATCTGGCTAAAATGTATCAAAACCTTGTAGAAGAAAGTGCTATGAAACCAACCTTAAGTTTTGGACCACAATTCCAAGTGGTATATTTAGTATAAAACAACACTTTATTTTTGATCCAAAACCTTCAGATATGTACTCTAAAAATGAGTTCCATGTCCACTGTACAAACAGAATGCATTCTCTGACCTGAAGCCTCATCATCTGGCACTTTTCCACCTCTGTTCTGCTTTTTGTTGGCTTGTTCCTCATCTTCCCCCCACCAGGAAGGTTGGCCATATAGAGGAGTCGGCTTAGATATTGGAGAATCTGTAGGACCTGGAAGAAAAATCATGTATACTCAGACTCAGTACATCTGCCCGAGTATGTAATCTGGCATACGTACTAACACTGGAGAACAACAGATATTTGTTCATTTTTTTTTTATTATTATTATTATGAGAGAAACTAAAATCTGTATTGAGAAACTGCTTAGCCACACTATAAGAATTGCAACACTACACTTCTTACAGCACTTAGTTTTATTACACATTCGCATGACTTAAAGGGGTTAAACTGCTGTTCCAGCAGTATCATGCAGACCACTTAATCTAATCCATCTCATGAGATGATAGCGTAGTTAATCCTAATCTTCCATGAAAAGAAAAAAAAAATACAGAACATAAAAACATAATAAATCAAGGCGTCTTGTAGACACAGACACTCTAATCCATGCAGTTTAAACTCTTACTATTGCAGTACAAAGAAGAGTTTTCCTGCTTTGGTGTTGCCATGTAACCTGGCACACTTCCACTCACATTCCAGCATGCCCATAATGGATTAATCAGATAATCTAAGAGCTGCTTTTTTGGCATGATAGATGGGACCAAACAGCCTGTTTAGAGGTTTAATATGGCTCCACAAACACAGGCATTAGAAACACTTTACCACTGTTGCCTTGGATACATGCAATAAGATTTAAACACAGTGACAAGAGAAGAAGAGGGGCATGCTACCAATTCCTTTCCTCTTACTCAGTCCTCTTGTTTTAGCTCGAGAAAACATGCACAAGCACAGCAAAGTGCCCTCTGCTGAGTTATGATGAGATTGTTAAAGAAAATAATTTATGAAAGAAGAAAATAAACGTATAAAGCACATCTTTAAACATAAACATGAGACGCTTTTTATGTCGAAATTCCATACTTTTCCGGACTCAAGTTTCCAGAGTTCTTAGTCACTTTCAAACCTCTTTTTAAAATGTATTAATCCAAAACATTCCTATGTATTCTTTGTAAAACTATTTCTACTTTCAATAAGGAAGGTACAGAAATCAGAGCGAAGAAAGGGACGGAGGAAAGACAAATGTACTTAAAAGGTTAGATGGATAAACAGACAAGTGATGGAATGGATGGCTGGACTGATTAATGACTGAATAAAATATTGATGGACAGAAGTATAGATGTACAAAGGGTTGATTGGACAGAAGGATTCAGGAACGAAGACACAAAATGATGGATGGAAAAAGGGAGGGATGGACAGCAGGGCAGATAGAAGATAGACAGAAATATGGATGGATGGATAGATTGATAGAGGGAGGCATGGACAGATGGACAAGCAGATGGCCAGACAAATAAATGGATGGATGTGCAGAAAGATGGACAGAAAGATGGATGGATTGTCAGAAGGATGGTTGCATACTTTAAGATAGAATAAAGTCAGAAAATAAATTCTCAATACTCTATATTTTCTGAGCTTTCTAGACCTGGAAAAAACAACAACCAAATACATAATTTTTCAAAGAGCAAACTCAGCTACTCTTAAATAGATGGTTTTCTAAAATTAAAGTTTATTGCATCAGCGTACACTCAGGATATCTCGTGCTCTTTCTCACTAAACTGCTCCAAACCATTTTGGGGTAAAGTAGGCCTGACTGAACCACAAACACTGTACAGCTGGAGCGTCCTGCCCTGCAGCAGCTGGAGGTTTGGATCCCCTCCACATCCTGCAAGGAAAAAAGGAGCACCAACACGCTGAAGAAAAAATACAATAGCTCTTTCAGTAGCGGAGAAAGCCAGATTAACACATTCAATCCACAGTAGGAAAAAAAATGTAGGGTAACTTCATCTGAAGAGAATGAGTTTGCATAAAAGTCAACAGAGATATGAAAAGCAGGTTTCATGCTAAAGAGGCTTTCTACACATGCTTCCACACAAACACACTGCATATCAACAAAGATAGGAGCTAAGTTGCTGCTGCAACTTTAGCTTTAGCTTCTCAGGCAAGCTTTGAAACAGCATCCTTATCTTATTGTGTCAGTACACACAGAAAGACAGGCGAAGGTTAGTTTGGTTATCTGTCTTTTAAGAGCTGGCTCACAACAGCAAAATAAGCAGCTGACTGCAGTCTGTAACTGTATGTGAACCAACAAACTTAATGGCAAAAAAGTTCAGTTGGAAATGATTTGTTACTAGAAGAGCATGAGGCTCCAGTAGAAAAAAAAAATCTATTTTAAGCATAAGTGGAAGTTTTTCCCACCACATTCAAAGGGCGTACAGCTAAATAAACCACAACTGCAATAGTTGAGTCAGTGTGAATGAAACTCATTCACAAAGTGCTTCCACTGAGCAGACAGTTGTCTCACTGTTCCCCTGATGTCAACACTGTAAAACAGAATTAAATGAGTAAATCTAAGAGCAGAACGTGAGAGAGTTCAAATATAGGCTTTCACCTCCAGATCTTCCACAACAACAAGAACCAGTCATCTCTGCAGCCACCCCAACTCTAGTTAGCAGCCAGGCATGTCTGAGAGAGATAAGGACGCTTGTCCTTAACTCCAAACTCACTCAGCCTGCCAAGCTGGGGATGTCAAGATCGATTCCTTTGCAGACACCACAGGATTGTCGCTTCAGCCTCTCTCTTAACATGCCGTCCTAATCTCACACTAGGGAAGCTCTTAATAAAAAAAGCCTCCATTGCTCTATCAGGGGATCTCTAACCAAAGCTGACCGGCACATGGAGGCTCACTAAGACTTCCTCTTTCCTTGTGTAAGAACAGGACATTCAAATCCATTTAAGGTAGAACTGTTCTACTCAATAGCACATGGGTTTGGTTTAAGCAAACTGCTTTCTCACAAGCATATATCTGCTGTTATTGTTTACCTGTGAGTGACTGGGCCTTACGCTCAGACTTTTCCTGCAGTTTGACATTAGAAACAGCGTCTTTGTTCTTCTCCGAGCTCTCAAGCTGCTGTTTTTCCTTTGACTTGGCTTCCAGAGATTTTATGCTGAGCTGCAGCTGGCTGGTGTATTTCTCGTGCTGCAAAAACAGACAACAGGCAGGCAGGATATGAGAAACCTCTGGCTAACAATCAGCACAGATGTGAAGTGCTCCTATACGTAAGGAAGGATATCCAACAGGAACTAGCTTAATTTAAACACGTAGAACCAAGTGAGTACATTGAGCATTTTCAGCAGACCACTCAGACAGTGAAGAGACAGGATGTCAGTATTTCTTACTTTCAGAGCTTCCTCTGGGACCTTGTGTTGACTCTTCTCCAAGATATACACATGGACATGTGTAGAGCAAGTTAAAGTACTCAATTTTTTTTTTTTTATCATTGCAGCAGTTTATAATCTAGAGAAGCAGATACAACCAACAAATTCCAAACAGTGACTTGTAAAAAAAAAAAATAACAGCTGGAACTTTTGCTAAATTAAAAATAAAAAAGACAATATGAACATATTAATCACAATGGATTGCTATAGAGTAGATCATTAATAGGATGAAGACGCCTTGACTGAATTAAAGTATCTGACTGGAATAGTTCATTCCAGTTTGCTCACAGAGAACACATAGTGTGTTCTGAACTGTGTTGACAAACATATTTAAATCCATCTTCTCTTTTCATTATCTTAACTAAATTTACCCACTCATGAGTTTCCTGAGTGTCAAAGGGTGCTTCAATTTTTGGACATAATCAAAAAGTTATGAATGTACTACATTAATCCCCCCCCCCAGAGAATTAATGCATAGGAAGAAGGAAAAAAAAAACATTAAACATATTTGCTCATAGTAACTACAGAGGAAAGCCTATAACAATTATAAGGCACACTCAGTCAGGATTAACCCAACAGCAGTAGAATGTGAGCCACCTGAGAATGAAATGAATGAAAAAGGATATCATAACCGAAGCGAATAACGTCGGACAGCTTCAGGGTGATGTAAGTCTGGTCCGGGATCCTCAAGTCATTCACAAACGTCTGCAAGACAAAAATCAACGCATTTTAGAGTGACTTGCAAAAATATTTATAAACATTTTCACAGTTCAGGTTCTTAAAACCTTAACCATTAAGACAATTTTATTGGAAGAAAAGCTCATTTCAAAACTTTTACACAAATGCAAATCTGATAAGTGTTTAGTGTATGTATTCTGCCCCCTTAAGTCAGATACCCACAATATAAAATCTAATGCAAACAGGTTCCACAAGAAAGTCATCTAAATAGAATCCACTTTTGTGGGCTACAGGCAGAAACAATGAGTGTGGAAGAAAACTAACGCAACATTAACGCATTATGTTTTATCCTCACAATAAAACATAATGGAAGCATCATGCTGAGGCGATGATAGGCAGAGATGGGGTGAAATGAAAAGTTGTTCATTAGATGCTTTTGATAAAAAATGTTTTACCTTTATGTCAGTTTATGTTGTCTTGGATTTACGTTGATTTAGTAAACTTATTTAAAGGTTTATTGTTGGTATTAACCATAAAACACTGGATACTGTTTACAAGCTTCGTTGCAACACACACAGACTGCATAACACCTGCGTGTGTTCTCATGTTGTTACAGTATCGTAGGTCCAGCCCTAACCTGAATAGAGCAAGTCCATGCACATTTTCTGCTGTATAATTGCAGCTATGTTGTTACAACACTTAAAAAAATCAATTCAGGCTCAGATTCATTTACTTTTTCACTCCGTGGCTGGCTGACTGGGTTTTTCCAAATCAGACTGTGGTGCATGGTGTGAACTGGACTCAACCAATTCAGATGGTGAAGAAGGGTGGGACTAAAACTGAACAAAATTTTGCTTACCTGTTTTGATGTAGTAGCTTAAAAACATAAGCTACTACAATTTTATAATTTTTATCATTATCATTAACAGACTTAATATTGTCCAAAAAAAATGTGGTGGTCAGAATTTAAAAAAAAAAAGACTCCCCATTTTTAAGACTGGTAAAGCAGTTGCTCCACTTGCTCAATGAGGCGCTTACACTACAGTATAAAGGACTGACACAAAGGCAACACCACACCTATAATTTTTATTTGGAAAACATGTTAAAAACCAAATAACTATGTGTTGGACAGCTGTATAAAATCCTAATAAAAAAAAAGTAGCAAGTGGTTGTGAAAAAGGTGAAGACTTATGAAGATGTATATATATATATATATATATAT
>CAEGAE010057054.1:0-45384 GCA_903067095.1 Girardinus metallicus
GGAGAACATGCAAACTCCGTGCAGAAAGACCCCGGGCCGGGAATCGAACCCAGAACCTTCTTGCTGCAAGGCAACAGCTCTACCAACTGCGCCACTGTGCAGCCCTGAAAATGGCAAATTCAATAAAAATAAATAAATAAATAAAATCACAGTGTTTTATTAGTTTTTAAAGTAGTATTTATGTGGTGGTAGCTGCAATTTTCCACCCATGTTGGGCCCATGAACGCACCTCGGCCCCCTCTCCGCCTGCCCCCCGCCCCCCGTCTTTCCGTGTGCAGCGTTGCCTGGCTCGTTAGTGCGGTAGGCACCAGGTGTGCACGCCAACTATTTCATTCTCCAGGGCGCTGGCTGCTTGTTCGGTTGCATCCTAACTGGGTCAGCGTTGATGTTGTGCTACTCAAGATGCTACAAGTAAGCCCTGGGACCCAAAAGATGGCGCTGGCGTATTTGGTGATGGTGGCCCACCGTGATTATTTTATAGGAGATGCGAAGGTACAACAACATACCACAAGATAGATCTGCACTTTGTGTTGTTTCAGAAGTTAAAATGAAGCACAGTACAGCGTGTCTAAGCCATGTTGAAGTGAAAATGTCCTTTTACTGTTTTATGGGTTATGCTCTTCATAATAAAACATAATTGTGCCCATATGACCACAGACACGTTGCAGCGTGACGTCACGAGCCGCCGGAGGGCAAAAAACTGCTAGCCAATCTTCTTCTTCTGTATTTTATTGGCGGATGGCAACCAACTTAAGGTGCATTTATCGCCACCTACCGGACTGAACTGCTAGCCAATCATCATTGGTTTTAGCTGTTGTCGACACAAAGCGCTAAATCCTAAATGTATGCCTGGTATTTAAAAGAAAAAGGGACACAGTGATTTGCTGCTAATGACAACTAGATAACAAGGTCAGGAAAAAGTTTTAATAAAAAAAAAATAGTGAGGGAGAAGGAAGTAGGTCAGTTATGCTAAGCTTGACTTTGACAACCGTAACGCTTAGATTTGCTGTTGAGTTTGGTGTTTTTCGGTTCAGTAAAAATCAAACAAGGTGACTCGCACTCAAACTCGGATCATCGGTACAACAGGTGTTTAAAATAGCTAGCCACTATTGTAGATTAGCTAATAGCAGTGGTAGCAGAACTACAGCAACTTAGTAATAAACACCAAGCCTGAAAACATAAAGCTATAACGGACTAAATGTTTTCTTTGTGTGGGAAAGGTTTGCGTGTTTTTTGGTGTCGAATCGTGATACATTAGTGGCGTTATCAGTTGCTATGGCAACGTCTGTGTAGCGTAGCCGACACTGGCAGAGAAAAACGAAGAATAGGAGTGGTTTTGAGTTTTTTGGCATTTTTTAATTTTTTTTAAATTTTTTTACCTGTTCTGTGGCGCCCAGTGATAAATTAATACCTACATCATAATTCTTGTTTGGTCAACAGAATTATTCTACCGCGGCAACAGATGTAAAAGAAAAGCGCAAAATTTCCATATATAAATAACATGCAACCTGTCTGTATATATCCATGTAAAATAAAGAGCTCTTTGTCAAAGTGGCTCCTTAAAGTATGAAAAACTAAGAGAATTCCACTTGTGTTTTTTTGTTTTTGTTTAGCCTACCAATAAAAAAATGGTCGACTTTATCAAAGCAATGTTTCACTGATATAACATGATAATAATTGTGACACCTGCTGCAAACTTTGACTTTATGAAAAGATAAAATAACACTAGGTTGGACAACAAGCAGCACATTTATGTAGAAGAGCATTATTTGAAAACAAATGCTATAAAAGCAATTCTCTCTCTCACACATAGTTTGTGCACAAAACTATTTTTGTACACCAACCACTCCTGACTCCATGACCTATGTGTATATCAAAACTTTTGCAAGGCACTGTACCACATTTATCAATTTATTACCTAGTGTTGAAAATGATCCTGGTTACACTTGCATTGATTAATGTGAAGATTTTTACTATTTTCTGTAATAAAACCTCTAACCGTACCCTTTTTAGGAATTTGATATAGTCAGTGCCAGAATTTCCCTCTGGTGTAAAAGTCAAATTCTTAAGAAACTTGGAAGTCGCCAGTCGCACCGTCAAACTGACACCATCATGCTTTAACTCATAAACCTTTTTTAAACTTTTACTAGTGACACAGAGCTCCATGATTTTACAGATGTTTTGGGTTTGCGATAAGGTCATGATGACACGACTTGCCTTGATTCCGAGAGCTATAACTTTTCCTCCGGCCGTCAGTTCCCATCACTTCCAGTTTCCTCTGCCTGTCTCTGTCTACATGTGAGCATTTCCACAGCAGTAAACTACCTATATAAATTAAAATTTATTATTGGAGAAATATCTTCACCAACATGTCCTCAACAGTGCAATCAATTTAACAAGAAACTGCTGGATCACCCGCATCCTTTTGTGAACAAAAGAGCTATTAAATGTGCTAACATAATCATGATTTATATTTTTTTTATGTCTTGAAAACATTTGGGTATAAAAAAAAAAAATTAGTCAACAACATGATTGAGGATTAATTTTATGAATCTACAGAGCACCACCAGCGAAGACAGTAACTCAAAAGTCAGATCTTTGATTTCTATGTAAACAACTGAGAGTTACGAGGAGCCAAAGATAAGAGAAGCCCACCCTGCTGGGACAAATAACTCGCCATGCTTTGGTCCTGTCGTGAAGATGGAACATGTGTTTGTTGCTCTTCTGGCACTAGATAACTTTCAGCAAACATTTGTTGCAGGCTAAAAAAAGCGAAATCTGGTCTGCCAAAAAAACCTTGGTGTCGGTTCGGTTGAGGTGAACTCTGGCACGGATCTTCAGTCTGTGTGAACGCCAAGCGGTCCGAAGATCACACCAAAAGCAGCGAGTGGACTACAGCGCAAGGCATTCTGGGTAAATTACAACTAAAACAAGCGCATAAGTCCAGTGTTAGTGGGAGAAATGCTAGCAGCCTAAGACAAAAGAGAAATCCTATAACTGCTAATATCTAACTGACATCTTCCACAAAGAAGAAAGTTGCACTCATCGTCTTCTTCGGTGGTTGTGTTTCCTTCAATGGTCCTTGGTGCAGTGCCACCACAGGCGAGGAGAGAAACTGATTTTTTTTTTTTTAAAGGGTTTGAATCGTTTGATGCAGTACAGTGTGTAAACGTACTGCAGCAGCTGGAAATGTCACAAATGTTTCAGTTTTGGTCCCCAATCAAACAGAGTCTACCGGACTATCAGGTGGAAAACATCCTTAATCTTTGTCAATCATAGCTTTGTTTTCTTTGCATGTTGACTTCTCAGTGATCCTAAAACTAGTCTTTGGACTGATCAAAATAAAATTATATAAAAAACAGTAAAAATAAGAAAGTGGGTTAATGATAATCAATGCCATCATAGCAAAATTGTTTTCCTGTTATTGTGCACCTCTGGTTATATTTAATATTATGATCTGTGTGACTCATCACCATCAAGTTGATTTGTACCATCAGTATTTATATTCGCTGGCCTTAATTTTGCCGCCGCCCCGGGGGCCCACACCCTCCTAAACCCGGCTCTGGTCGAATTCTAATCCCATGTTGTGATTTTCTTTTTACACTGGTATTTTTGAAAAACCTTCACACTGATTTAGATGTCGTGCTGATTAAGTGATTTCTTCTGGCCCTTCTGGCACTCGTCATCTGTTTTGATCAGTTCCCATGTCAACAAGACAACTGCTTGCATACGAGAGCAGCTGTGCTGCATGCAAAAAAAATCTGTCTTATTCCAGTGTAATGCTCTTATGTAATGCTTTTAAGTGCCACTAAGGAGGAGGTATTGCTGATTTTGGGAAGGTGAGAGTTTAGATCGGATGAGCCCTAGGAATTCAAGACTCTCCCTTTTCTTAAAATTACAATGACTCTGTACAGTTAAACAAAGCACACCAACTTTTACTTTAAGTGTTTTACGTTTTACATCATAAATAGTACAGCTTATGACAGAACCTAAATTATTGTTTTGGGTGAAAAAAACTCTCGTCCAAAGAGACTGTTGCCTGGTTCACATTGCAAAATTTTTAAATTATCAACCAAGTTTTAGGTGTGTCAGAGAAGACACACATGACAAAAAATCTCAGGTATAATGGGTTTGGTCGTAGAGTGCGTGGTGTGGAGCCACATGGCAGGAGCAACACACACCGAGACCCAACGTGAGTTCAGAGTAAGCAAACATGGCCGACTGGGAAGAAGCAATGGTGATAGTATAGCGGGCTATATTTACCAAAGAAAAACAGTACACTTGGTTAGACTTCTCTAACATCCACCAGACTTTCCGGTGAGCCGTGGCAGCTGCTTTGTCTTCTGTGTATTTTGGATTCCCCCTTTGTGTTTCTGTCACCTTGCTTTCTGATGGACGGTTGAGATTAGCGTGGCATTCTGTGGGTTTTAAACTATAACCTCTAGAAACAATCTTAAATTAATGCTGATTTAATCAGATTTTATTGTTTTATCTACTATTGTTGTGGGCGGAGGCAGTGATGAGCATACTGTAGCTGATGTGCTAATAGCAGAGATAATCTTTTTTGTTCAGTGTTTTTGCTAACTTTGAAAACGGTTGGCACATGTGGCTTCCCTTAAATTAATTTAGCTAATTTGCTTGACTGTTTTATAAACTTTAGCAGTTGAACATTTGTGTTGAAGTTTTGTTATCGACCGTTCTTCAAGTATTCAGACGTTTTATAGTCTTGCTCTGTTCCAAGGAATCTCTTCTTGAAATACAACCAGTCAGGTAGGTGTGCAATAATATATTTGTCCCTTATGAGTGTGATGTACATACATGATATACATTCATTGGGTTTAACACATTAGCATTAGCTTCTGCTAAATATCTTGTTGGTATTTAGCAATAGTCTATGACTAGTTCTGTAGGGTTAGCACAACAAACTTTTGAGATAACAGCCATCACTCTCTGCTACCTGGAATAAAACTTTAGTGCACACTCATTCTGTCACCGGCTAACAAACAGCTGCTAACGGAGAGATCTGGTTTGTGTAAATTGATTAGCTTATGTTGGGGAGCACCTGTTCAGCTTCAAGCTTGTGTTCCTAATTCTTGCAGTGCGTGTAGTTTCCCTAACGACAGTGAGCTAATTTATACATAATGGAGTTTGTGTGGAAATTTAACATCACACCTGACTGAATCAGAGTCAAGCTAAGCCATTTGAAACGCTCATTTACTCTGAATTTACCAGACGAGGGGAAAAAAAGTTCTTTATGTTTTAATCACAACCAAAAGCTTCTGTCAGGACAGAATCTTATCAGGGTTTTACCAGCACACTGTGGTGCAGTGAAAGCAGAAAACTATATACCTATTCAAATTTGATAATGAAAATCTGAACATGTAGACCAACGTTTCTTTCCTTTCACTGTGGCCCACACTAAAATCCAGTGCAGTCACTTGCCTTCAGAAACCACCTAGTTAGTAACTCTATACACTGTAAATCCACCTGCTAAGGATTGTTTTAAATGACTAAAACCAAGAAACATAGCAGACAGAGGGAGGATAAAGTTATGGAGAAGGTTAAAGCAGGTATAAATTTAAAAACACACCAAGCTTTGGACTTTCCACCATGTACAATCTGTCAACCATGTTTTTATTCTAATTCCGTAGCAAGTTGAGATTTACATGTAAAGTGTGTTATAGACAAAATTCCATTATTATCATTATAAGAACAGAAACGGCTTGGCAAAACATGGCTGAAGAAGTTAACAGACTTGGAAAGAACAGATTGATCAACGAACCAACCCATGATGACTCTGGGGGAGTTGCAAGTAAAGATCAGGTGGGAGAATCTGTTGTCAAATCTGGCCTTTATGGAAGACTGGCAAGAAGAACGGCGTTGTTAAAAAGAGCCATGCAGGGCTGTGCCAGGTGCCGTGTCAGGCCCAGTCAATGTACAGTTCAATTTGTCAATCGATTGATTGATCGAACTGTACGTCATCCATGGTGGCGCCATCATTCTATAGGGATACTTTAGTTTCCCTCGTTTAGCAGTTGGAGAAGAAAAGAAAGGAGACTCAAGACTCAGGTTAATGTTCACCTCAGAACAGAAAAGCAAATCACAACCTTCACTTGACAGCTATGTGCAAATGCAATTGTGCTATCATAGGAAATGCCCATGAAATATAATGTGTAGATGTAACGTAGCACAATGTGAGAGTTTGAGGGGCATAAGTACTTCATAATCACCATAAAATAGGAGTCCAGCAATAAATAGGCCTTGATTTTCTTAATTTTGGGAGATCAGTAATCGACTGATACTTCTAATTTTGATTTGTCAAGATATAAAGGGCATTGCAAACAAAATATATTACTTACACGTGAAGCTGATCTTATCTACTTTGGGAAAGATCTAAAAATCATCTACTGTTCTCTTCTGTGAGAGAGGTTTGACCGACAGAACCGCTCCTCACAAGGTCACATCTGGAGGTTTGCAGTTAATCTTTCTCTATTCGACTAAAGTCGGAATCGGCAGGTCAGGCTTCTTAAAGATCGGTAAGATCGGCCAGAAAACTGTCGGCGCACCCCTACTGTAAATGTCAACGAACTTTGCAAAGGCCAAAGTGTGAAAGGCATGATGTCTGGTAACATCTCAGAGCAGCACGAAAAAAAGAGCAAGAACTTTGATAAAGTTATGATTCCCACAAACTATCACTCATGCCATTTGTGGGTCCGCCTGCAGCAGTCGGTCTCTGCATGTTTCTGGTCTGAATGTCTTCGTGAGGGGTGGACGGGGTTGACATGAACTGTCAAGCAGTCCCTCCCACTGGGTCTGGCATTCAGGTACAGCTCCCTCCCTCCTCTTATAAAGCCCCTCATGTCAGCAATGTAATCTTCAGACTTCAACCCATGGCAAAGCCTTTACAGCATTGAAGAAAAAAAAAACCCAACTTCACTTATAATAGACTTTGATTCCTTTATATCACGTCCCAAGAAAGACTCTGTGGTGAGTAACACTTTGTGGATTTTAAATTGCTGTTCTAAATATTAAGAACTTTAAATCTAGAAGCTGTAAAGAGTCGTAACTTGTTAATCTTGAGCAAACTAAATGTCTGTTTCTACATGTTCTGGTTGACAGCTTTGAGCCAAAATGAGATTGTCTCTCCACACTGTGATGTGCTGCTGTGTTTTCACCACTGTGGTCCCACTAATCAGAGGGGACCCTGTGGAGCCCCACGGCGCCCTGAAGAAAAGGTGAGCTGCCTCATAAACAAGCAGCAGAAGACATTTTGTTCACAAGATGGTCGCTCATATATTAGGAAATAGATAAAGTTGAATAATTGGACTTAAAGGCTTGATTTTTTTTGGGGGGGAAAAGAACCTTTCAATATCTGCTAAGATTATTGTACTATTGGAGATGTGTTAATTTGACTGGTAAATGATGTTGCTCCCTCCTGTTTGTGTAAATGTTTGCTGCAGGTTCAGAGAATGGCTGCAGAGCCACATGAGCAGGGACCCCCACACCCAGCTGAGTGCAGCTACACAGCGGACCTCTGTGGGACCAGAGCAGAACCAGGATGGAGAAGCATCTTTACAATCAGCAAGGTAAATAAGAAGAGATGCTTCTCCTACACTCCACTGACAGCACTGGTACTTCAGATTACTGACTGGGAAGAAAAGCAAATGAGAATTATGAGCCTTAAATCCATAATAATACTGTAGGATTTTTGATCTCCATTTGGATTCCTTGGACACATATATGCTGTTGCCTTCAGAAACTTATTATTAATGATTTCGATTTTATGATTTAACCCCTTAAGTTCCCATTTTAGAAGTTAAAAGTATTTTATCCTTACCAGGCCCAGACCCGTTTTGTAAATATGCAAGTTAAAATACAGGAATATTTTATCTTTTTATTTCTTTTCCCCCCAATTCGTTTACTCCAATTGGAAGTTGGGAAGGTTTGGTTCCAGAAAAGTCAAAAGTTTATTCAAATCACTTGTGGCAAGTTTTTACAAAGACTTTTTTTTTTTAATTACATTTTTATCTAATTTATTTTTATGTTAATTGGTAAATTTACAATTAATGAAAAGAAAAATTCTTGACCAAGCAGAAAACAATAAAATATAAAGATTTTAAAGACTTAAAACTTGTGAATAAAAAAAATTGTAGTTGCCATGACGATGTATTTTATAGTTTTCAATATAGTTTTAAAATTTTATCTCCCCAAAAATACACAGTATATCAGATTTGATCAAAACAGTCCAAGTTGTGTAAAAATAAATTTCAAAAACACAAAACCAAACATCCCCATGACCCACGAGGTTTTCAGGTCACCTGAAAGCTGCATGACTTATTCATTGCTGCCATATTTTATCTGAACAAACATGGAAAAAACCCTACTACTACTACTTAGACTTGAATCTTCTTGTTTTATGAATTCACGTGACATTAACCTGTGAATCCGTTATTTCAGCTTTGGAGGGAACATCAGATCCAAAAGATCCCCTGGCTGCTTGTTGTCAACCTGTTCAATTCACGTCACATTAGAAGCTGTGTACAACAGCAAGATTCCCAAGCCCTGCTCTCCAGAAGGTAAGACCGGCCCTGGTGGCTTTGGACGCCGACGCCGCCGACGCTCCACTGCGGGCGACCCTCAGCTCACCCTCATGACCGAGAGGCCAGCAACGAGCAGTGAAAAACCATGCTCCAAGGAGAAAAACACACCTGTAGAGGCAAAGAACAATTAGCGTTGGACCCTGTTTTTGATTGTTTGTTTGTTTCCAGCATAAAGACTTTTCCAGATTTAGATCTTAATTTTAATTACCCACGGAGTCCATAAGGGGGAGCTCTAGCCTCCCTTTTGGCTGGAAACGATACATACACGTTGTTTTAGCTGTTGGTGCATCTGAACAGTGTGATTTATTGATGTGCTGGAGTCAGAACCTGTGGGACTTGATAAGAATGTGCCTCTTCTTCAGTCTTTAAAGCGAACCAGCCATGAACTGGGGAGGAACCAGCGAAGCAACTGGAGCTCTGGAAGCTCACATCAATGAAGTGAAGTGAAGGAAAGGAACTGCTCATTATGTGCAATTTACACATCTTGTACCAAACCTTTATTTGCTATTTAGTACTATTTAACTGTCAACATGTATATAAATATAAATATATGAATATAAATTTTATATTTAAACAATATAATTTTATACATCTTAAAAATATGTATTTTTTTATTTCAACTTGAATAATATTTTTGCTGTGTGTAACCTGAGTGGATAACTGTAAGCAGAAAAAATGTGATAACATTACTGCGTTTTGTGCTGTATTAAAGCTTAGTTGTTTCAGATTTGTGTTGAGTTCTAAAGAACTAATTAGGTGTTGTGCTGCCATCTAGTTTTGAGTTAAAACATTTCTAAATAAAGGCTTGTCTTTCACTTTGGGAAATGCCTCATATAAATCCTTGAACATCTTAATATTATGTGACTTGTGTACAGCTAATCTAAAATAGCTTTGAATGTTACCAAACTTCATTCGTGGATTGTTGCAAAGCCAGAGATTATAACTGATTCCAGCAGCCCTGCTTTCGACCAATGTCAGAAACTATTTAAAAAATGATGTGGTCACCAGCTTCAGTCTCTGGGGATTCAGATGCATACGGGTGTCATTTTGGGACAGTGTATGTTGTAAAAAGCATTTCTGACTTGCATTAGGAGCAAAACATGCGCCTTACATTCCATTTTAAAAATAACTCTTTTTATCAGCTCCCTGTTTCAAAAGAAAAACATGTACTCAAAGGAAATTTGTCTACGGGGAACATCATTCTGGAGTTGAGTAATCCTTAATCTTTCCTGAAAATGTTATTTTGGGGAGGAATAAAGGAAGAAAGTACAGGAACTGGAACTGCACAGTTCATTCTAGATATTTACTGCGACTGAAGTAATTCTTGAAAACATCAAAGTTCTTCTTAGTTTAAATGTTTCTAACATGGCCACTGACATGAAATTCACACCAGATGTCAGAAACAACCCAAGTAATCCACACAAAGAAACTGAAGCAAAATAGTCCACATAAACAATTATGGGTAAAAAAATTGTCATCTCTAACATCTCTGTTTCAGAGTTCCTAATTGGTGCTGATTAGAAATGGAGGCAGCTGGCCAGTACCTCCAGAAAAGCTTCAGATGTAATTTAAGATGCACCACTTGCTCTCATTCTTCTCTCCCCTTTGTTGCCCTCTCCTCTTTTTCTCCCTCTCCTTGACCTCTCTTTTACAGCGAGCTATGATTTTTGTCAAATTAAAATTTAAGTCATCCCATGCATTGCTTCCCTTCATTTATTACGGTCCTAGAGCCAGGCTGCAACAAATTGGGGGCTTGTCCGGGATGTAAGCAGAAAATCATAATTGTCCAAATAAATTGCTGAATAAGTTCTGACATTGTAAACATCTGTTCAAACCTCCAGCATGGTTGAGAGGACTCTCTTCATTGCATGCTAGTTTTGCAACCTCTAGATCTTGTTTATTACTGCCTTGCATAGAACCAAGATTTGAGAGAAGTGGCGTTGCCTCATTGCCCCAAACGATTTTACAGCCATTCATACTTTGAGATGTTGCCAAAACGACTCACATGTTGTTAGGTAGCAACTTTTGATTGTCAACTGAACTTTCTAGGGAAATGAGCTAGAGTTTGATTAAAGTGGATTAAACAAAACTAGAGTGAATGTACAATTATAAGCTTCATACTTCCAGTCTGTGATCATAACTGAAGAAGCTTTTTAGATGTGAGGTAGAGCATCTCCAAGACACAGAAAAAGAAGTTTAGTGACATTATATTTAAGCACTTAGGATTCCTGCAACAAGCTTCTTACAATAGTTTTCTAGAATTTTGACCCGCTCTTCAGACCTGCTGAAACTGAACCAGGTTGGTAGACCACCTTGTTCACACACACATTTTGGGCTCTGCCCACAAATTTTTTATAGCATTATGATCACTAGTTTGTGATGACCACCCAAAAACTTTCACTTCATCATTTTATTGTCAATTTTGTGAAGTGCACCAGTCCCTCCATTTTTCTCCAGATGTAATAATGGTTATTTTTGCAAAATGCTTCAGTTTTAGTTGGAATAAAACAATAAGGCACATCTCAAAAAATTAGGATCTTTTTTCCTAAGGGCATTTGCAATTCATGTCTGCATGGGACTTGAAATACTGGGGATAATGGCAGTCCATCTTCTGCCAGGATCTCCAGAAGGTTTTTCGTGCTTTTGTGCTGGGCTTTATAGGCACATTTTGGATCAATCACATTCATCTCTGGGTGACAGAACTCATCTCCTTCCAATGCAGTTTGATGTGTGGACATTTCCATGCTGTTTTCATTTAAATGTTGGAACTGATAAAAGCGGCACCTTCAGGTATTTGTGAATTTCACCCAGGGATGCACAATGTCGGTGAAAGTTCACAGTTGCAATCCTGATATCTTGGCTGATTTCTTTGGGTTTTTCCATGATGTCACACAAAGAAAAATTGTCTTAAATGTTGCCTTAAAATACATCCACAGGTGAGTTTCCATGTAACACAAATATAGTGACATATTTACATAGACTTGACACTATTGTCCCAGATTGTTTCACGTCATAGTAAACTTTGAGTTTGGAGAAAGTATTCTGGCATTTGGTACCCTGGTCATTAGCTTCTTATGCAATTCTGCTCAATTCTCATCTCCTTGGTGCTCCACCTGGGATTTACCCAAATGAGCTCATTTTCTCTGGCTGAATTTCAACCGGGCCAATCAATGAATAAACAGGCGAAGTTGTGAACGACAATGTTGATTTTTCGAGCTGTTTTAGAATTATTGTCTGCCTCTATTGGGTTGTAGTTTGGCAATTGCAGCGTAGGATGTGAACAAAAACACTTTTGCTCACCAGATGCTGATGTCTGGCTCTTTAGGAAGTGAACAAAAAACACTTTATTGTTCACTTCCTACGCTTGTTTGTTTGTTTCTCCACACTTCAAAATATTGACCCATTAAAGTTGAAGCATAAGGAATGTATAAGATGTTTTATTGCTGGCAAAGATGTTGTGACCCTACTCCACTCACTCATGTTTACAGCGCACACAATTTCCGGTAAGCTTCATCAAACTGACATAATTTTCCTGTAATTGTTTTTTTAAGAAGAAACTACAACTTGTTTAAAAGGTTTACATCAGATCATTAAAGTACTCACTAGCCAGCTATGCTATAGCCTGGTAAAATCAGCCCCTTGTTCTACATGTCATTTTGTGTGGACTCTTGACTATTGAGAAAAGTGATGGACTGTGTTTAAAATTAACATTTTACCCAGTCGCTAATGTTTAACAGTGACATATATAATGTGCCAGTTCGATGCAATGATGCTAACAGGAAATTGCTCATAATTGCCTTTGATGCATGCATGGAATAGAGCATTGTCCAGGATACATGCCATGGTCTGCTAGAACATTCTTGGAAGATCCAGAGTTTTTCTGTGCTACTGCTTGAAGAAAGTGTATTCCAAAAATGGAATCCATCTTTATTAATAACACCATCCCATGGCAGTACTTGTTTAGCAAAGTACTGCCCTGATCTAGCTACTGATCCAACCACAGACTCACCTATACAGTTCGTCAAGAGTCATTCTCACCTCTTTAGTCCATAAAATCTCTGAAAAAGATATTTCTTAGCTCAGTCCTGATGTTTCTAACTATGTGGCTAAATTGAGGGGTCTTCTGAATCCAGCTCTTCTAACCTTTCCCATACCTCTGATCTTAGAATACCTGGTACTTCTAGGTCAAGTGATCCCGCATCTGTCAAAGTTACAAACTTTTTTCCAATATAATTTTCTAACCTGTTTAAAGTTTGCAACAAAAATGATTCTGGGACAGAGCTTCAATATTTCTGGTCATTTCAAGGAAGCTTTTTTTTTTTTTTAAAGAATTGTTGACTTTTTACAATCAGTTAAATCTCCTTTGGGTAAAGAGTAATCTTACGCCACACTCTCAATCATCACACATACAGATCAGCTGATATAATAAATCCAAAAGTTATTGCACAAAGATGACATGATAACAATACTGTGCACACAATGTAGATAAAAACATGAAAAAGAGAAAACAAATGGTCTGAAACTGTCACATGGAGGAGAGACCAAAAGGAAACATTTCCTTCACATTCCTCATGGTGGTGCTATAAGCCTACATTTAAACAGGCTGCATTAATAAGCTAGATAGGTTTGTCTTTTCACCCTACAAAGATTATATTCAGTGTTCAATAGGACGGGACTCAGTTGAAAAGTTGATCAAAAGTAAATGCAATGCATGCTGTGTACAAATAATAGCAAAATGTTTTGCTGTTCGATGGCAGTGATTTGATGAATACAATGGTTCTTAATCAAAACCAACACAAATTACTCCAGTACAACACATAGCAAATGAACCAGAAATACGAAATCAGCTCTCACTTTACAGTGTCAGAGCAAAAGGAATGAAGAAAGAGTAGTTTGGAAGGAAATTATAGATAACATCAAGTTTTCATGCTTCTTTTGTCTGTGCTTCAACACGCCCTTCGTTTTAAACTGCTTTAAAAAAAAAGTTTTAAGATCTTAAAAAACTTTTAACTATGACAAAAATATTGCTCATAGTTAATGATTTGTGTTAGGGATTTGAACAGACCAATAAGCACCAAATTTCCCCTCCTTGTACAATATAGTGGTATGGCCCGCTTAGGACCTTATACCGTTTAAAGAGAATGAAAGCAGCTGGGACTCTTTTCTTTGTGGCGCTTCAGCAGCAGCTCCAAGGTAACTGGTAGCTCAGAACAAAAAGAAAATAATCTGTTGCATATTAACCAAAGTATAGCAAAAATGACTTAACTGAATGTGTGTAGTGCAAATAGTCAGTTAAAGTATCAGGCTAATAAAAATGAAAAGGAAAATCCAAAGTGTTTAATGATTACCAATGTGTAAGCTCAGTTTAAAAATGAAAATAAACAGTAAATTAAACAGCGTTCCCATTCAACCTCTTGTCTGGCATATGACAGCAGGAACAGCTGTCACAATGTGATATAAAAATATGAAAATGGCATGAGATGAAGTGAGATTTGTACCATGCGATAAATTTCAGTAAAGAGACCATGACCTCACTGTATTGTGTGTTAGTAGAACAAAAATTTGGCTAAAATGTATAAAATTTTATACACATTTACTAAATTTATGTAACAATACTAAAATGACACAGTAAAACGATTATAATGCTGTGTATGAACTCCATTTGTAGTTAGTTTTTATTTGACATAAAAGAATGCAGAACAGATTATGTAGAAGCATTAGCTATCAAATTCTACTTAGTCAGTGGTAGTGATATAAAATTTGAAGTCGGTAGCTTAAAATGTTTTTTGGTCAAAAGTTTTTGCGCATGTATGAAGTTTTTTTTTTTTCGTTTTGAAATCGGTGTTTTTCGCAAAACTGGAATAGAAACTTTTTTTTTTTTCTCCGCATCACATGAGTCGCGTGATGATGCTGGCGGAAAAGATAAGGAAGAGGAAATTGTAGGAGGATGACGGTACGACTTGTTTTTGTTTTTAGGACACAAGTTCTCACAGCATCAAACAATTTCTAAAAAAGTTAGGCCATTCACAAGTGTTCTTCCGTATAATCGCCTTCTATAATTTCCACAAAACGCCACAACACGTCTAAACATTTCACGTTACTTTGACGCAACTTTTACGTATAAGCAGCGCGCAAACAACGCGTAAAGTACGTGATTTTTTATGTGTGGAATAGCCGTCCAAATTAAACGCGCCATGACTCGGAGGCTTTCCATACGCCTCAGGGCGCCAACATTTCCTCTGACAGATGATGAAGCGCTAGCCTCATGGCTGAAGTATATGCCATGATTTTAATGACTTATTGCGTGAGCTTATTAACGTGTAATTTTAATTTTATTGCTGATTTGATGGAAACACCGCAATGGCAAAGTTATTATTTTTTTCGACAGAAGAACGATTTGCGCACATTTTTACGGAAACGCAGCTAGTGAGTGCTAGCTTAAACAGTAGGTTGAATTTAAAAGATGATTATACAAAATGGACGTAGTGTTGATGGGAAAGTTGAAGACAACTATGGAATAAATTCCCACATAACTTAATAGGAGTTTAAAACATGCTGCTAGCCTGAAAGTCCGACTAATTATTTGGGCACGGTTAGCATACAATGCGGCTCAACACACCAGATGCTAGCGTAGCCTGTTAGCTTCACAATTGAACTGTGAAAATAACTTTACCTTAATGATGGGGTCTTTCATTTAGTTATCACACCATAACTTTCTAATTCTTAAACAAGAGAAATGAGAGTGACGGTCATCTGGAGAACTTAGTATGTGAGAGTGCTAGCATGGAGCAGGCAGAGGAAACTCCAGTCTCTGTAACTTTCTCTGGGATTTTATGGAAAGGACTTAAAACCACAGGAACGATATGATGCAAAACTGTAGTGGTTTTGAAAACCGGTTGCACACAGACCAGTAGCCAGCTGATACCTGATGGTAATATCCAGCTTGAGTAGAGTAACTTTAGCCCATTCTCTTCGACAGAGCTGCTTTAACTTTCTGATATTAACATTTCACTCCAGATGGGCTGCATATTTCTGAGCTCCTCACAACGCTTCTTTCTGATTAAGACCTATGAGATCACGCTTCATCTCTGCACTCTGATAACTTTCTTGTCCTAGGGCATAATACTCAGGAACACCTGTTTTACTGTGAAAACAGAAGAGTGTGTATACATTCTGATAGGCTGATTTATAACCTCAGGTATGTTTCTCTGCTATAAATCTGAATCATTGTGAAATCCTGTTTGCAGAAGAAGTCTGCCTGCACTTAAATCATGCTTAGTGGACGGTTGCTTGCAAAATCCCTTTTTTGCTTTGGTAAAGTAGTCATATGCTTTTACAAGGTTTCCCCCAGAAAACTTGCTTGGGGGGCTCGGCAGTCATTCATCCAGCGGCCCGTCGTGTTTTTGAGTTAAAAAATGTTTAAAGTTGAGAGGAAATCTGAAAATATTATTTGATAATTATGTGTTATTGGAATATTGAAAGATTAATATCTGAACACCAACTAAAAAATGCCAACATATAAAAAAATAAGCAATGCTAAGCCTGGTGGGGGCACAAGTAAAGCCTGGTGGCCCACCAGGCTTATAATACACTCAGGGAAATCCTGCTTTTAACTTTTTTACATTTTGACACTTTACAGTCACAAGCGTATGTGTTTCACTTGGATTTTCTCTGATATAGCAACACATATTTGTGAATGATTAAAAATGATTCATGGTTTTCAATTATTTTCACAACTAACTCTGAAAAGTGTGGTGTGCATTTGTATTCATGAAGCTCGGCGTCACCTCAGGTGAGGTGGGAGGCCATCTCTTGATAGATTTGCAGTTGTGCCACAAACTGTTTCTAGATGATGGATTGAATAGTCCTCTGTGTTTAGTTTGAACCCAGCATGGCTCTGTGCTTTATCACCAAACATCTCTACATTGACTTGCATTGAAAATGCATAATACTGTCCCTTTAAACCTTTTACTGCAAGTTGTGTGTCAGATTTTTTGCAAAAAAAAATGGATCTAAATGAACCCACATGGAAATTTCAAATCGGAAATGTTTGACTTTAAAACTCAGAAATTTTCAAGTTTTTTCTAGAAAATTTCTGAGGTTAATCTGAAAATTTCAGATTTTTTTTTTCGAGCAATTTTTTGACTTTTCAAACTCAGACATTTCCTTGTTTTTTCTAAAGAAAAAAATTATGTGATTTTGGCAGATATTTAGTTCCCTACCAGTGCCACAGTTGGAGTTGACTGCAAGAATCAGCTCTGTCATTGTCCAAGTGTTAGCACATTACTTTCTGAGAAAAGACCATTTCTGTTTCAAGGTTTTGTTTCAGTCCTAAGCTGTCCTTTGGTCATTTCCTGTCACTAGGTAATTCATTTTTATTCATGTAGCAACATTACCAATAATAAAAAAAAAACTAAACTGAAAATAAAATTAAGCTTGTCTAAATAAGTACATCTTTAAGAGGTTTTGTTTGTTTGTTTAAGTCTGTCTGCATCTGTCCTAGGGGAAGACACTTCACCTTCCCTGCTTGTTGGTCAGGCCCGGCGGCATGGGCGGGCATTGGGGGACATTGCCCGCCCACGGAGTCAGCCATGCACCCCCCGGACTGGAAGCTGTTTGTTGTTTTTACTTCAGAGGGGTGGCCAACTCTCTGTTATTTCTATATCGATTTGATACAATAAGGGCTTCCGTACTTTCAGTATCTGTGCTTTCTGTCACTTTTTTCAGCCATTAAAACGGTTTAATCGTTGTTAACACGTCGTGGCATGTTTTTTTCCGAGCCGCCTCTAAACGCAACATGAGCGCTACGACTGTCACTGGGTTTACATCTGTGCGGCAGCGAAGGAGACCTGCTGCTGTGCAGAGCTACTCAGGTGTGTTAGAATCATGGCAGCAAAACGCAAAGAACTTCACACAGTTTCCCCCCAAACTAACCTACTGAGTTGAGTGGTGCTGTTGGATGCAGGTAAAGTTGGCTAAATGATGACTAGCTAATACCAATACAGCACCTTAAGCTTGTAGCCTGTAGGTTACTGACGTTGTTGCATTGAGAAACTTTTTTGGAAATAAGGTACTTATATGAGTAGTTTTGTTGCACTGTACCTTTTTCTTTTGCTTGAGTAATATTATTATTGCTGTGTATTCATTTTGCCCACCCCCCCACCGCTCCCCCGGGATAAGCACCATATCTTCAAACTACATAGTTTAGTCTGAAGCTAGCCAACTAGAGCTATATATTTAGTTCATAAACTGAACATTTAGCTTTGTACTACCTTGCTAACTAAACAGTTTGAACTGAATATTTAGTTTGCAAACTAAATATTTGGTTTGGTGCTAAGTAATTAGTTTGAAGTTAAATATGTGCTAACATATTTAACTTCAAATTAAATATTTTGCTTTCTAAGCTAGCTTGAAACCAAATATATTAACAAGCTCAATATTTAGTTTAAAAACTAAATATCCATTGCCAAACTAAATATTTAGTCTATGAACTAAATATCTAAGTCCAAACTATTTAGTTTGAAGTCGTCTAAACATTTAGTTTGAAGCTAAATATTTAGTTCATAAAGTAGGAAACTGACATTTATAAATGAATGAATAAAAATATAACTTTGAAAATGTAACCCCCTTTTTTCCGTTCTCTGACAGGCTAAATTACCCAAATTCCTTTTATATTTACAAACGGTTCCTAATAGGTCAGCGGCCGCGTGTCCTAGTATTCAGGGCCCACTGTCTGGCATGTTTTAAATTAATGTGTGATTCTCAAACAGAAACAGTAAGGGCGTACTTACTTTTTCCACACATAGTTTATTGACATTTTTCTATTTTTCGTAACAAGGTCTGTGAGTGCAGACTCTGTTGTATATGTGTACATAAATTTTAAGTTTAGGTCATTTTAGAACCAGGTGAAGAACTATAAAACCCTGTGTTTTGAAAGAGGGTGTATTTTTGTTTGCTGTCATGACTACAGATCTTTTTGTTTTCTTTTTTAACCACGATTTTAATGCCAACTCATGCTCCTAACAGGAATCTGAGGAATGCAGCCAACCCAATCAACAATGACCCAGCAATACCAGGCTAAGAGTAAAACAAAGAAGGGCGTGGTCTAAAAATAGCTCTCATCCACTTAAGACTTAACAGTGCTGGTGCAGATGTAAGCCTTCCTCTGGCACTTCCTCTACCGCCCTGACATGAACGCGGCTCACTTCCTGAAACTCTCCGGGTTCCTGCATATTACAGGTCAAGTCATGCTGGCAGCGAAGGAGTAAAACAGCTGTGTGTCTGCTAGAGGCTGCTCCTAATAAGGGTCTGAGCCGTGCTGAGAGGTCTGAGCGCCACACACAGCCCTGCAGTGACAACAACCAGCAGTAAGTACACAGCAACGCCCGGCATTCTTACTGTGCTGCTAACTGTAAGGCTTTCATCACTCTCACATACGCGTGAATTTGCGTGGCAGTGTCCGTTGAGTGAAAATAAAACAAAAAAACATGGCTGTAATTTGCATCCGAGGTCAAGATGTGTGGCTCTGTTTTTAGTTCTGCTTTTATTGTAGCGTAGGAGATCTATGAATCGTAAGTTCTGTTTTTCGGAGCAAAGATCTTCTTTTATTTTTTTTGCTTTTTTTAGAGAAATCACAATAAAAAGTCAGTCTGGTGGGTGCGATCGTCTGGAGCAAAACTAAAACTTTTAGAGGTTTTTGTGTTTGTTCTGAGTGTGGGCGTGTTCTTGATCCAGTTTCCATACACTGCACAAAAAAAAAAAAGAAGACAAGCCTGGGCAGGTACACAAGAGAACCAGATTCTAACAGGTATAACTTTACTCACTTAAAATGAACTTGTCAACAACAGCATAAGTGTTAAACCGTGGGATTGTTTGGAGTTTGCATGCGATGGAGAGCCAGTCAAGCAAAACCGACAAGTCTTGACAAATTTCACGTATGAAACGGATTTTTGCACCAGACCAAAAAAAACCTGCAAAGATTTCTGTGAGAGCTGAAAATCTAGAGAACTGCCAGTGTTTAATGGTGCGGATAAAACTTAGGTTATTCTGACGGGGGTGGCTACAGAAGTACAGAGTCATGAGGGAGGAGGAAAAGTAATAACAGAAGTTAGCTATTGCAACTTCTGGGTCTTGGTGTAAAAAAAGAAAAAAAAGAATATTGACAAAATATTCCTTTCTGTCGTTCTCAATTTAACAAACAGGAAAGAGAAGAGCAAAAAACCAAATAAGGACGTGAAAATGCTTTTAAAAAAAAAAAATGTTGGGTGCACTGTAAAAACACTATTACTAAGTGTTTTTGGTCTAGTTTCTAGTGCAAATATCTTAGTTTTGTCTTATACCAAGTGTACTAACTTACAAGTAACTTTTAGCAAGAGGGGCAGCTTGTTTTAAGTTATGTAAGTCATTTAACTTGATGAATAATGAAAGAAATACTAGTACTAAAATGGAAAAATTTATTGTCGTAAGTGAAATAATCTGCCAGTGCAACTAGTACTTTTTAAAATATAAAGAATTATTTATTTAAAACAAGCTCCTATGTCTTGCTGAAAAGTTACTTGTAAGTTCCTGTCTTATTTCAAGTTTACTAAGACATTTGCACTAGAAACTAGACCAAAAATACTTGATGGTTTTGTGTTTTTGCAGTGTAATAGGTTAAAGTGTTAGCACACACAACCATGACTGGTTACTTCATTGTTTAAATATACAAAAGAGAAAAATGTAAAATGTAATCCATTTGCTCTTATTGAAACATTTATTCCTTCTGTTCCTCCTGCTGTTAAGAAAACATATATATTGGCTGTTACAGTTATCTTAATGTTATGTGTAACCTTTACTTTCATAATTTTGATTACAATACACAGAACAGCAAAAACATGCAACATTTAGTTAGTTTTTAATGGGCTGATCTTTGGACAGAACATTATTTTTTCTTCTGCTCTTCATGGAGTTAAACTGAGCGAGTTAAATTGTGAGGCTTTTTGTTCGGCTGACTAATCTGCAGTTTGTTGTCTAAGAGAGCTGTCACTCATTGCTTTGACAGTTTTTATGCCTACTGTAGATGGCCCTGCAAATAGCATTAGCTTTCGTTTAGCATAAATGCTGCCTCATGATGTTGTGCTATATATTGTCATATCACTCTACGCCACCAGATGGAGCTTCGAGTGGGTCTGACGACATTGAAGAATACGGTACTGTGTTCCTTTGTGTAGTTCGTGTCTGATGTGCTACGTTAAATAAATGACAAACCGAGTTATGCAAGAACGTGTTTTATTTGTTCTTGCATGACATATACCATTTCATATATCTTCTGACTTTAGTTGGTCATGAGTAGTTGTTGTTTTTTTTGCCGCAGTGTCTACTGCTGGACAATTCCTTCGGTCTTTTTCTTGACAAAATGTCTCTATTTCGCGGTTGCTAGCATAACAAGCTAAGCTAGCTTAGCTTGTTATGCTAGCTTGAGGAGAACGCGGCTTCATAACTTTGACTGGCAGCCAATCAGAAAGATGAGCATAGCACATTCAATAAGTTCTTTTAACTTATATTGTATATTAATGATTGGAAAAGTAGATCAGATTTTATAATTTGCAATTAAAATTCATTATTAAAAAAAAATATTTTTTTATTTTTTGCTTTTTCATTTTTTTATTATGGAAAACAAAGAGCAGGTTTAGTTTCAAGGCTGTGGCTGATTTTTGATTCTTTTGGATATATGGAATTATAAACGAACAGCTGAACTTATCTTTCTTGTAGGTGAGGAAAAAGTGTGTAAGCAGCCAGAGTCATGCAGCAATAAGTGGGGCAGGGGTAGCAGAACGTTAGTCTGTGCTCCATGAACCAGGAGCGAACTGCGTTCACTTCCTCTGGCTTAAGGATTTAAATGTGACCTTGCTGTTACACCTAAATCCTTAAAGCGTGGAGTTGGACATCCCAGCATTAAAAGCCTCATTCTACAAACCAGCCTTTCCAAGCAAAGTAAACAGCTCTGATCAGGTAATGTAACGAAAGGCTAGAATTTTGACTATACACATTTATCACATCTATTGCTGCAATTTAATATGAGCAAGTGAACGAAGAGGCTGCTTGTTCTCCCTGCACATGAACTGTGCCTGTACATGAATGTGTGTCTTACGTGACGTGTTGGACTTGGCATCTAAACCAACTGTTAGCATGTTCCAACTAGGTTGTTGGGGTGTTTTAAACCTATAAAATGAACCGCACAAAGATCATGAGTTTTATGGCCTTCCTTTGCAAAGGGAGAGATCACTGGCCTCGAACCGCTCAGGCCCGTAGGTCAGCAAGCTCTGGCTCCCCCACAAAGGGTGGGCAGTTTTATTGAGAGGAAGGTGAGACTTTGGAGAGTGGAAGATTCCACTCAACCCACCCCCAATCCCATGAACAAAGAAAACAAAACACTACTTGAGGAAAAGTCAAAACTAGTTAAAATGTATGCCCTGTGCACAGCAGTTATATTTTGAACATTCTTGATCATACAGACATAAAAGATGAAATATAAGATAAAATAAACAAAATGATAAAACCTTAAAATTTCTAACACAGGTGATGGGTCATACATCTACTGACTCTGAGTTCCCATTAAAACGATGGGTTAGATGTTTTTTTTTAAGTGGGGTTCTCTGCAGAGGGTATTAACTGTCAGTATCTTATCTGCTCTAATGAATAGGGGTGTGCCTCCAGATCTCACGTTTTTATGCAATAATATTTTGTCCTGTCTCAAGAAGTCTTTCACAGTTGCAGTCAATACGGGACATCGTCTGCTCTAGTAGGTTTACACTAATGTTATGAGCTCCAGTTAAGAAGATGTCTGCCTTAAGCTTCACACTCTTCTCTATTTAGATTTAGGTCAAAATTGTCACTTAAAATCACTTATTTTTCTTATATTTGAACAAAACTGAAACACTGGAAGAAGATGTATTGTTTTCAAAAGTGTATAAAAACCTTTCTTGGCATTGCAGCAACACTTCTTAGAACTCTTAAACCTTTAGACCAATTTTCACTGATGACTCATCTTTTATGATGAGAAGGATTCCTTACCAACACCCTAAGTCTCTATCGGAATCCAATTAGGAGAAACATTTGGGTAAAATAATATTATTTCTAAGTTGACTCGGCAAAGGAAATGAGTATTACTTGGGCTAATTTTATATTTGAGACGTTGTCCCATTGCATTGATAGACTAAAGAGTCAGGCTGGTTGACAATACTAGACTACAAAACTTGAAGACAAGTGCAGCACTTTTAAATCTGGTATCTGGAAGCATTTTGGGTTGTTGGTATAGAAAAAAAAGTGTGCCAGAATGATAGACTAGGCTAGAGTTATTAATAAGCACTGTGAGAACGCTGATGATGCTAAAGTTAGCATCAGCTTAATGGTTTTGTTTGCAACCATCAGGGACTATTGGGAGGTTTACCTCCAAACCTCCAGTTGCTGCAGGCCTTACCAGCAGATGTAGAAAATAGATTAAAACATTTCCTTTTAAGCTTCTTATGAGAAGCCAAACTCCACTCAAACCCCAAGCTATCTATTTAAATAAGCAGTGACTTTGCCACTTTCTAATGCTATAGTGTTAGAGGTACAGAAGCAAGTGGCGAAACACAAAAGCAGAAACTTCTTGTAAAACCAGTTCAGCGCTCAAAGTGAAACTTTCTCAATCAACCAGCATTGGTTTCCTCTGTCTTCTTCTCATCTGCATCAGTTTCACAAACAGTGGCCCGACAGAAGCCACAGTTCAGCATGGTGGCTCGTTGTGTGACACAACGAGCCACAAGCAAATTTTGCAAAGCAGTGCGACGAAAAGAGAGAACGCAGCCAACTAAACCTTCGGATTTAAACACAGTTGATAGTTTTTATTCTATGGAGTCTGCTTTCCCAATCACACATTGCTCAGTGCATTGGGTTGCAATGTAATATTGCATTTTATATATGCGGTCATGTTCCTTTTTAGCTTTCCAAAGTATTGAGGTTGAATGTTTCTAAATGTCTCGTTACAATCTCAAACCTGAATGTGTTTCATAGGGATTGCATGTGGCAGACCAACATAAAACATTACAATTAAAGCTGCACTTTCACTGAACATATAAGTGCACAAATTGGAATTACAAAAATAAAACTGGTTAACGGAAACACTGCAATGTTGAAAAAACACGCCTTATGATAAAAACCACCTCATCACAGGAGCAAAACTTCTTAGCGAAAAAATTTTCGAAATTGGCAGATTTCAGTAAAGCCAATTTATTTTCGAAATTTCAAATAGCGCAATTTACATGGTCAATGGAAACTCAGCTGATGTACTGCAGCTGTCAGACGGCTGTGCTTCAACACACCTGGACCAAATGAGGTCATTCGAAGGACTCGGTGGAAGATGATTTTATGCTGAGGAGATGATTCAGCCATTTGAACATTGGAGAACAGCCAGTGCCTGGCGCTGGAGACCCTTCCTCCAGAGGGAGGAACAACAACAAACCAGTTATGGCCCCATTCCTGCAAAATAAAATTCGTCTGTAGGCGCAAAATTGCCCCTAGAATAAAGATAAGTTGTTGAAGTAAAAAAAGATTTCCTTTTATGAAATGAGTTTATTTTATCATGACTTAAAAAAAGCAAGCAAACATTTTTAAAGTTTTAGAACAAAAAAAGATTCAACATTTAAAATGAGTATGAAATACATTTCTTGGTGTTTTTGTATTTCCCATATTTATGGGAAGTGAATAAAGAAATACGTAGAAAAGTTCAGGTGTTATAAATATAAGCCAGCGTTAGACTGAAAATACAAATATATTTGTATTAATCATAGCTTTGCATCTTTTAGGTGAATCAAAATGAAGAGAAGGGACACTCCATTTTTCAAGCAGCAGTCCACACCATGCCTCGGGAAAGGTGAGTCAAAATTCCTGATGTGGCGGTCGGGGTGGGGGGTATCGGTCAGGGGAGTTGGGGGGAAGCATAGGACGTACAGGGGGAGGATAAAAAGCACACTGTGTGATAGAACATTACAGCTCCAGTCAGCATCCCTGCTCTGTTCATTACAGTGATTAATGCTCAACAGGAACATGCTTGTCAGCTGTTGGCAGCATGTATACATGAGAAATGAAGACAAATCATTAAAAAAAAACATTATATCAATGCATGAAGACGCTCTGCTCCAGTGAAGGAGTGTGTGGTTTCCTGTTAGATGTAGCTGCATGGATGCCTCATAAATTAAAGAGATATTAGAAATATAACTCTGTTTCTTGGATAAACAGCTGGTCTCAACATACTGCAGGCGACCCATAACATAAGAAACCAAAGTACTGCACTCTGTGCCACCCATACAAACAGACTAAAGCAATTTTATTCTTCTTTAAATGCATTTTTATCAACAAATGCTGCCCAAAGCCTGCAGCCGAAACCATGTTGGTTTGTATAATCTTAGGCAATCTTTGGATTCAGTTCGGTTTATACTTGAAGACTGTGAGCTAAGAGACGCGTATTTACTCTCTTACTGTTTGGACTCTTTTTCATGCTTATGTACAATGACTGACAAAGAATAAACACCCGGTGGAGTCGATGGTGACATGTCTAGGTACTTTGCCATATTTAGCTCATCCAAAACAGACCAACAGTATCTGGATTTAATGTTGAGAGAAAGTACTTGCCACCAAACAGATTTCTTCTCACACATAATGTTTCAGGTCCCAGATCAAGGTAACCCGAGTGAATACAAAACACACATTTTAAGTTTTATTCACTAAGGGGAAAAAAAGTTATCAAAACCTTTGTAGAAAAGTAATTTCCCTGTAAGAAATCACTTCAATAGAACTGATCTGACAACATGAATATGGACAAAAGATTTTAAAAAGCCTGATGTAAGGAGGAACAAAACACTTTTTTTCTCAACGTGTCCTGTCTGAGTGTTGGCACTCAGACAACACAGAATTGTTGTCTGAGTGCCAAGGTGAAGCCCAAAAGATTTACTTTCACAAGTGGAGAATTTCAACTTTTCCTATGATGTGGTTTTATTGATATTTCTGAATAAAACCTAGTTTGGGTTTATTTCAAATGTAATGGACAGGAAGATGTGAAGGAAAACTGAGGGAAAATGTTTAAAGAGAAAAGAGAGAAAGAATACAAGACAACGCTGTAGAAGTCTGCTTCTACACCTGCAGAAAGAGAGAGAGAAAAAAGCTAAACGGAGAACTGAGAAACAAGTTTGACATCAATAAAAAACTACATGGTACTACTTGATACAAGACGTATTTAGAGTCAACCGTAGCCCGACAGAGTGTTTATGTGAAAACATCTGAATGATCACTGACATGCATCAGTCTGGAAAGGGTTACAAAGCTAAAACATCAAACCGTGGAAGGAGTGGCCACCCTACCAAAACAAAGAGTGCATCAACGACTCATCTGGGTCACAAAAGAACCGGGCTGGGCACCCGTACACGTCTGGCCTCTAACTAACACAGTATTTTAGAAGAAGAAGATACGTGCGGTAGAGTGATGGTCTGAATATTCAGACAATTCTGAAGAAAAATGCTTGAGCAAGCACACAGGGGTCCAAAACACACCAGTAAACCCACTATTGAATGTTTCAACCAAAAGTTGTTTTTTCTTCAGCTGCCTAGTTAAAGTCTGGACTTTTTCAGTGTACATGCTGTGATGTGACCCTGAAGAGGTTGGTCAGGCTGGAAAACCTTTCAGCGTTTCTGAATTAAAGTGTTCCAGGATTCAGCTACAGAGTTGCTCAAAACCTGATGCCAGTTGTTCAACCACTTGATGGCATTTGTTGTTGTTGCCAAAGGGCTGGTACAACCAGTTCTCAAGCTTAGGTACAGTTACTTTTCAACATAAGCCCAAAATGTTTTGGATTAATGATCCAAACCCTTTAAGTGTGACAGAAACAGCAAAAACAACAGAAATGTGTAAAGGCCTGATATCTTTCTGCAGTAGTGAAAAGGTGTTTACGTCAGAGCTGACAGTTTAGTCAGTCATAACAATACATGCTGGTAATGCATCACAGTATGTTTTGCATTACACTGTAGGGTTATGTTCATGTAAATACAGCTACTGCCTAACATGCCACACCAGGTGGTGTGTGCAAAATATGAGGAATGTACTTTAACATAAGTGCACATGTTGTTTTGTAACATACCAGCCATAAATGCCTCAATGAGTTGTTTTAGTACTGTAGGAACATCTGCATAAACCTGTAAACAGTTGTTTCTATGATTAATAACAAGAAGTTATCTAAAACTAACTGAAACGTTCAATCAATTGAGTTTTTTTCTGTAGGTCAGTGACGTTCCAACACATTGGACTTGCTCATCTCCGTCCCTGTGGCGCTTGCTTTGTTCATGTTTAAATCATGAAACAATAGACCTTCTGACTGCACAGCGCTATGAACAGGCTTTTCAAGTTGTGAAAAGTTAGAAAGGCAGCTCAGGCGTTCCAACGTTGGAGACATTAAGAGTTCATTTAATTCTTTTAACGGTGAAAAGCCTTGCTTTACACCACTAAAGCTAAAGCTTTGCATTACACTTTGTGACGTTAAGGTTCATAAGCAATTGCGTGGCCATGGAAACCCATCTCCTAAAGCTGTTATTGAGCTAATCCGAAAGGCAGATGTAGTTAGTCTTGAGCTATTGACCCTTCAGAAAGTTGGCAACCTCTGCATGCACAGACCTGACTCAGTTCTGAGGTTTTCACACTGCGTACTACTCAGTCGCTGAGTTGTTGTTGGTCAAACAAATGTCTGTAGAGTAGTAGGGAGGAAGTTTCATGACTGGACTTACTGCACAGACAACGTCCCGTCTCGGTATCATGTGGGAGTTCATAAAACTCCCAACGGTTATTCATTCTTTGACAAATATTGACTGAAATGCCTCCTTGAGTAGACACTCTCAAGTTTTTTTTGCCAGGAAATGTATGTCCTAATTAAGTCGCTATGAAAAAAGCATTGAGTAGAGTCTGAGAGCAGATCATGACATTTAATTCTGATCTTTTTTTTTTCCTGAAATCCGACTTTTTACAATCATTGTCAGATTTCTGTAATGATTTACTTCCCTGAAGAACCTGCATGCGCAGCAGAAGAATGTTGACGTCACACAGCATGCTTGTTGAGCCTTGACTGCAATTTCTGTAGAGAAGGAGTGGTGGGATTGTGATGTGATGAAAGCTGTTTCCTTTACAATGTGTGCAAACCTTGTCGATATTCCGACTTCTTGTTGTTCGTTTTTTTTTCTGCCACTACTAACAGTTCAGTTGTAGATCATGATTCATGTTATGCGAAAAAAGACGTTTTGCACATCTGACTGGTTGTTTCGATCTCAGTTGTGTGAAATACACTTATTTTGATACGGCCGAAACAACGCCCACCTCGTCCTGTCTCCAAAACTTTTGATCAAAATTGGTGGGATTTTTCGGAATTGAGGTGTTTCCATTTCTTTTTTCTTAATCCCAGTTTGTGCAATAGTATGGTCAGTGGAAAAGCAGTTACAGACTTCTTTCATAATTTCATAATTATGATTTTCACCCATTGTTTTACGTCTGATTTGGCTTCTTCCGGTGCCGAATTGTGGTATCTGTCTCACGTGAGTGACGTAAATGTTGGATAAAATGCCATTCAGACAGCAGGCGTTTGGAAACATTCGGATTTGCATCCAATTTAGCACCACATTTGGAATTGGCTAAAATCAGATTTTTGGGGGGGATGAAAAGATTTTAATTGGTGCGTTTGAAGCTTGCGTGACAAGATCTCATAAAAAAAAAAATCAGATTTGGGCTGTTTTTACCCGCTGTATGAACGTAGCGTAATGTTCCTTTCCCTTGCGTTTCAGTATTACATTGTTCTCTGGATTCGTCTTTTATAGTCATTTTGTTTTTCCACCATTAAACAGAGGCACGTTCCTGAAAACCCAAATTTTCCTGTGGAAATCTGGGCCCTTGAGTTTGTTTCTTCTCCATAAAGCGTTATGTTTTGAACTCTATTCTCAGGACCTTGACGTGACCTAAAGAGCCCCGACGTTTTATTCCCACTGACCCGACCACAGGCAGTCGCCAGTGTTATCAGCCCCGCTCGGGCATGCCAGCTCGGATTAGAGGCCCTTGTTGCTATGACGCTCTCAACATCCGAAAATAGCTGGATAGAAAGGGACACTTAAGACAGCAGCAGCTAGCAGCTGCTTCATGCACGCTGTCACTGGAGGGCATAAACAGCGGAGCAAAGCGGGACAGAGCCCAGTCACAGTCAGACGCTTCGACGAGAAGCATCACAGGCGTAAAAAAAAAAACCCTCCGACGTCCAGGACACTGCCAGGTGTCTGCAGAAACCCTCTATAAGTGTTGAGAACCAGCAACCTGAAGCTGACATTTTATTTTTTTGTTTTTTTAGATAGTGATTTTCACTCTTATGAGAGCTGAAGTGTTTGAATCAGCAGAAAAAAAAAGAGTGAGCAAAACAAACAAACATGGCCCAAATCACTGCAGAAGGTAAGAGACAGAGTGGAATCTGACGTGTTGTGGATCTGTAGAGTGATGCTGATGTGATGACAGTTTTATCAGTGTTGGTAAGGATGGACTTTCATGACCTACTGGCCAGGAGCGAAAGGCTGCGATGTTTTAGGAACAGGTTATTCTCAGTTTCATGACGGTTAAAGTGTGACGATTTATATTGTATAAAATGGGAAATGATTTCATTTATGGTGGCTTCACAAAAGTTTTGAATATTGAATATACTGCACAAACAGCAGTAGGTTTTGGAAATTTACGTCTCTATCAGCTTTGCAGTTCTAGATCACACATTTTCAAGTCTTGCCATGTATTCTCACACGGATTTAGCTCTATGCTTTGACTGGGCCATTTCACCCAATGAGAATGTTTTGCTCTAAACCAGTCCTTTTCCCCTGTATTACAGCTGCTATCAGGTTTTTTTTTCTAGTTTTGCTTTGTGTTTAGTTCTTTCCGTCATCCCATCAGCTCTGACCCCGTCCCTGATAACTCGCAGCATGATGCTACAACCACCGTTTGTCACCATGGTGATGGTGCATCCACGGTGATGTGCTGAGTTTTTTCCAGTCCACATGTTAAACTTTGCTCCCCTCTTGAGGTGTGTGTGATAACCTTCACTCTAAAGTTGGAATGGTTTTCTTCCACCAACAGCTGAACTCTTTCTGCAGCTCCTCTGGAGTTAGCCTGAGTCTAATCTGGCTGATGCTCATCTTGTCCAGCCTTTCCAGTTTACATGCACACTATGTTATTGTAGGTTTCATTCTCTTTCTTTTGATTTTTTTTTTAGTTAGAAAAATTTCTATTTGTAATTGTCTCTTTGCCTTTCTCTCTTTGTTTCTTTCCTTGTTTCTCGTTTTTTCTGTTTCTTTCTTTCTCTCTTTCTTTCTGCACACCACACCTTTCAGATTTTTATTTATGAAGTAGTGTTATGTGTGGTGGTCATTTTTCTTCCACTATTTTTGCACTGCTTTGCATTGGTTCAACCAATAAAATATACTTTAAACTACCTTAATAGTTTAAAGTCCTTGGTTGCAAGTTAACAACATATTAAAAAGTTCAACATATTTTCTTTTTACAAGAGGTTTTGTTTTTCTGGGTGTATTTTTTAGTTACTTATTTTTTTGAACTTCTAAAAGGAAACATCTCCGTCATCCTGCCGGCAGCTCAGCTGTTCCAGTACAGGAGCGAATTGCACATGCTCAGAATCTCGGCCAGAATGAAAGCTTTAGAAAGTGTGTGAGTGTGAAGGTAAATAGTCCTGCGGTTGTCTCTGGGGAGCCAACAACGTTCAAAGTTCTGACAGCGTTGCCTTGGCGGCTGCAGCTGGGATGTTAGTCACCCGATACTCTGGGATGTACACACGTCTTCATGTCCTACTTGTTGATTGAAACTCCACGCGGCCCACAGACTGGCACAAACATTAACACCAGTAACAGTGATGACACAGAGGTCAGAATAGCTACACATCTTCGCTTGTACTGCATAGCAACAGAAGCTTTCACAGCAGGGACCGTTTGACCTGCCTGCTGAGTTGTCTAAAAAAAAAAAAAAAACTCTCCTGTTGTTCTTCTGATCTGATCAAAATACAAATACACAGAAGCCGGGGGTAAATATAGCGCCAGGCATCATGCCACGAATGCAAAAGAGATCCAGGTCAGCCTCAATAAACCAGACTGTTTTATTATGGCGTCTTTGGAAGCGTGCTGCAGCCCAAATGGACTCACATTAATCTCCCAGGAGCCACTAAAACTTTACATTCATGTTTTTATCTGGAGTTTTGTGTTCACATTTCGGTAACATTCCCACATTGTTCCAACTATACCCATAAACTTCAGAGTACATTACTGGGATTTTATGTGACAGACCAACACAAAACAGTGAAAAACTGAGGAAGGGAAAGAAAACAATGCATGTTTCTCCAAATGAAAAATCTTTTTTTTGTGGGATGCACTTCTGTTTCTCCACTAAATAAATTGTGGCCCTAGATTTTCAACAAACTGAGAGGAAACACTGGTACTGGGCCTCTGAGTGCTGACTGAGTGTGTTGACTGTAACCTTGCCGGGATATTGGACAGAAACATGAGCAGCCAATTGGAAGTTGTTTACAAACTAGAGTTCAGATGAAGCTCAGCAAAACATCCGCCAGCTCCTACCTCAAACTCATATTCAGATGTCTCTGGTTTATCTTTGATACGTGTGTTTACTGCCATCTCTAAAATAATGTCATCATGTTGGCAACTTGCTTTGATAAATAAAAACTAACACAAATATACATGTGATTCTTATGAAATGATCCTTACCTCTCTCGGGGACTTAGCACAACGCTCAGGAGGAGTGCAGCAAATGTCTCGGTTGGATAGTGGAGAAATGATGGGGTTGTCCCGTCAGACTGTCAGTTCCCGAAACCACACACACACAGAAACATGTAAACGTGCATTAGGCTTCAGTGCAACCTTGCCGGACTGTGCACAGGGTAAAAAGCACACGGGTTTCCATGGATAGGGTCTATCACCGGTAACCGCAAAATGGTTACCTGTGATAGTTTATGACATGAATTAAAGACCTTCTCTAAAATGCTACTCTTTTTTCAGAAATAGCCCGGCTCTTCCCGAAGATGTCTCTGAGTGCGGCGGATGAGAAGATCCGGCTGATGGCAGAGAAAGTGTACGCTTCTGCCCTGAGAGAGGAGGACACCAAGGATGCCATGGCCTTGTTCAGCGTGCCGGAGGACTGTCCCATTGGCCTGCACGAGGACAGGGAGCGGGAGTTGCAAAAGGAGCTGGCCGAACAGCACTCTCAGGAATCAGTGAAGAGGTACACCATGGATCAATGTTCAGAAACCTTCGACTCTACACCCAACAGTGAAAACTTCCAGTTTTATGACCCTTGAAGTGATCTCTTAGCTCGTCATGTGATCCAGTTGTTTCCCCTTTCAGGAAGAAGACCTTCTTGCTGAAGCGCTCTCAGTCCGTGTCTTTTCAGGATGACTGGAGGGCGTCTCCACTGCCCACTCCAGGAGGGGCCGAAGCTTTTCTCCCAGAAAACTTCCCAGAGTACCAGAGAGTTACCATCAGTGGGGATTACTGTGCAGGGGTGCGTAGTATTTAAGCACACATAGCAAAAACACAAGTGTGTATTTAAAAAGGCACCGTGATAAGTATTGAAGATCCAAACCAGAAACGATGTGACCAAAACGTGAAGGAGGCTAAAGGAGACAAGGGAAAACCACTGGATCTGCAACATTTTGTCTTGCTACCTTAGTTTCTCCTATGATTGTCATTACTTGTAATGACCCAAAATATTACATTTATTCTCTAGACCCAGATCACTCCTTGTAAGGGTGTGTAAAATCCCTGGGGGCCACAATTATATACACAAGAAAGTAGGAACAGACTGGAGGGTGGTGTAGGATTTCTCTTTTGTCTTTAGTTAAAGACAAAAGGAGCCATTTCTCCAGCTTTTGCTACACTGACGTTTGTTTTGGTTGTATTTGCCCAGAACGCCCTGCACTGTAGTTCATTTCCTGCCTTTGAGCGTTCTCCGGTCCACTTGGTTTTCACATATGCATCCGAACTGCAGCAGAATTCAGTCAAACCAAGACCGAGGTTTTTAGGTGGAGCTAGGGTTTCCTTAGAAACTCTACTCATTTACCTAGTAACAAGTTACAGTACTGGTGTGAATTCTTAAACTGGTTTAATGTTTCCAGATAACAGTTGAGGATTACGAACAAGCAGCCAAGAGCCTCTTTAAGGCCCTCGTCATCCGAGAGAAATACTCCAAGCTGGTGTACCACCGCTTCCCAAGAACCGCTGCGAAGTACCTTCGCGATGGAGAGAACTTGAAGTGGAGTGAAGACGATGAGGTTCTGCCAGGTACAGTAAGATCTTTTAGCTAATGTTACTCCATCAAAACATTCACTACATCTACTGAGGTGCACTCCCACTCTTGCAGTTGGTAATCTTCAGGCATCCGCTTTTAAATTCATCGAATGCAACTAGAGCACTGACAATGTTTCAGCACAGGGAGAAATTCTTTCTTTCCATTTGTTGTTGTTTCAAACTCGATTTCAAGTATTGTATGTAAAGATAAAATGCAAAGTAGTATCCTTCACTACTATTTTAAGCTCCTCTCAATGTGTATCAGTGTGTGTCTGACACAAGGCCAGTCAGGTTATTCCTGGTTCGACATGAAAGAACACGCAGCCATAAGTGTTTACTGAGTACAAAGGCTTGATTCATACATAATGAAAGCTAGGACAAATTAACTAGCGTGCAGGTTTTTTGTATCTTTTTTTTTTTTGCAAAACATGAGTAACTTTATATAAACACAAATACACAATGTTCCCAAGGCATGAACGTCCTCATCACTGCATCATCTGACCTAAACACAAACACCTAAATATGCAGATTACTTCTACAGACATTCATGAAAGAATCTAAGGAGTTCAGTAAATTTCAGTCAGATAACTTGACTGGGTGCCAACTGTGCAAGTCTAGTCGTGATTTTTTTACTACTAAATATTCCACAGTCAACTCTTAGTGGTATTAGAGCAAAGCTCAAGCAATTGGGAAAAACAGGAACTCTACCATAAAGAATTAAAGGGACAGTAATATCTAAAATTGAGTTTTTTGAGCTTTACATTATATTATCATTTTATTATTTCATCAAAAACATGTTGCCATGATTCATTCATGCATATTTGAGAAATTCTTTAATCTCCATGGCAACCATTCAGCTGTGCAAAATGTCTGAGTGGACCTAGCTCCGCCTTCGAGATGAAGCTCCTCCTATGAGCTGCAGTTTCCAAGCTTCTGCCTCACAGAGCAGCCCCCCCCCCCGCGACTACCACTGGGGGCTAGACTAGCCAGCAGCAATTAAAAAACACCTGGTAGAACAGCGCATCAGATGAGGTCATTATATGAGCAACTTCTCAGTGAAACACTGGTAAAAAAGTTGTTAAAGAGTTAAGAGGAGCGCTGCAGTGATGACTTCCTGAAGGTGGAGTTTCAGAAAGAGCAGGAGTTTCTTAGAGATTCAGAGGTCCAATTTCTAACTATTCAATTACAAAGTAACATTCTTTAAAGTCATATTTGAGATATTTATTTTTTTTTTTAACAGTTGAAGGTAACATGGTTGCTATATTGGGCTATAAAATCGGACTACCTATGTGCCCGGAAAACACAAAATACTGCCCCTTTAAGACATGTAAAATCAGAGTTTATGCCAAATTTCTGCAAAGTCAATGGTTTCAGACATTCAAACTTGATGTGACTTTCATATAAGTTTGAGAAGAGTGTGTAGAAATCTTTGTGGAAATAGTTTCTATAGCTGAACAGCTGCATTGGAACCTTATTTCACCTTCTGCAATAAAAACCCATCGAATGCAGCTGTGGAAGAAACTCCTATTCCAGTACACCAAAATATTCTAGACAATTTCATGCTCCCAGCTGTATGAGAACAAAGGAAAGCCCATAAACCCATGGATGACCAAGTTTGGTTTGGAGGAACTTGACTCCTTCCTGAGCTCAGTAAAATACAACACAACTAGGCTGAATAATGGTGGAAACTGAGAGCCAGTCCTTCTCCTCATGAATTCGCTTTTGGAAGACAAGATAAAGACAATCACATACAGACCCACGCCAAAAGCTACCCCAGAGGAGTTAAAGTGGAGACGGATGGATAAACGCTTTTGGCGATATGCTGTATATAAACATGTTCTTAAGTTGCTGACAATGGCTTTTGTCCTACACTTCTAAGTAGGTGACAAAACATTGATAATGTATAAAAATCTAAGTGATTTGCAGTGCAAGATATTCATTTAAATCTGATATTGAGACCTTCCTAAAATAATTGCCTGTCATTTTTTTTTTGCCAAAAGTGGTTGTTTTTTCACCTTTGGTCTATTATTTTAGGAAGGTAACGATCTGACAGCCAAGAGTGAAAAGTAAAAGTGGAAATGTTTTGTAGATCAGAGTGCTCAGACTGGATCAGCAGTACGACTGGATGTTTTTACTTTGTACTCATTTTGTAAATTTAAGCTCAAGTGTTTAAAATGGTGAACATATTCCACAGTTTACCAGTCAGCGAATATAGAGAAGGAAATGTTAAATGAACTAATTTCGATACAGCCAAAAAAAGACCCCCTCCCAACTCATCCTAGTGCCAAAACTTTTCAACTAAAAATTTGTTTGTTTTTTAAATTCATCGAATTTATTTTCAAAATGTTAAATTGTGCAGTTAAATGGTCTGATGTAAATGCAGCAGCTACTGACCTTCCCACGAAAGGCTGCTTCTGTCTTTCAAGAAATGATTTGTCTTTTAATCCAGTTTAATCCAGTTTTACTTTACAGCAGCATTGTTGAGTGTTTTGCTCATCTATTCCAAACATGTACAGACACCTGGCCCAGCCCTCAAGAAGGAGAGGACCCGTACTCCATGGAGGGCATTCCTGAGAATCTGAACTATGAGCTGAAGATGAAGGATGGAATAGTTCATGTTTACACCAATGCTGAGGCCCTGAAGCAAGAGCAAGCCCTCAGCCTGCCCTACCCTGACCTGGAGACCTTCACCATCGATCTGAGCCACGTACTTGCAATGATAGCTGATGGGCCAACGTGAGTGAACAAACACTTTTAACATCCTCCACAAAGCTGAGATCATGAAGGGAGATACATCTCAACTGGTAATGTCAGGCATTTCCTCAACCTCAGGCAAAAATAAATGATTTTTAGCAAATCAGGACAGATGGGAACCGCTGTGGGGGTAAAAGCTACACTAAAGTTATTTTGCAACAAGCATTTAGCAGAGGCTAATGTTACAGTACTAAATTCATCCATAATGATGTCCACCGTGTTACAACAAAACAATATGTCAACTGAAAAAGCATGAAAGCATGTTTAAAAGTTGTAGTTTTATAATACCATGTCTAATGCAATAAAAACCGGCATAAGTTTTTTTTTTTTTAATTGCTAAAACAAAGAGTTATCTTATTCGCTTCTGAAGAAAGAATGGTCATCTCAGTTATTACCAGTGGTGGGCACTGCTAAGTAAAACGTTAGCTATATGCTAACCCTAAAGCACGAATCATAAACTACACTAGAGTGTTTTACCAACAAGTATTTAGTAGAAGCTAATGCTAAAGTGCTAAATTCATCCTTGCTGATCTCCACCGTGTTAAAACGAAACCATATGTGAAACAATATATCGCCCTCAACATGATCAAATTTGTTACTGCATACCTGCATGTGCAGTTGTGCTTCAGGAAGTGATTCTTTTGATCAGACCTCTGTTTGTTGTGCGGCTTTGCAGGAAAACCTACTGCCACAGACGGCTGAACTTCTTGGAATCTAAATTCTACCTTCATGAAATGCTAAATGAAATGGCTGAGATGAAAGAGTTAAAAGGAGTTCCACATAGAGATTTCTACAACGTCAGAAAGGTTAGTCTGCAATTTTGACATCGGGTCCACCTTCCTTACTTTTGAAGTCTAAATGGGCAACGGCGCAAGAAAACGTCCAACTTTCCTGTTTGCTCAAACTTAGGTGGACACACATATACACGCTGCTGCCTGCATGAATCAGAAGCATCTGCTGAAATTCATAAAGCTGTCGTACCAAAATGAGGCAGACCGGGTGGTCTTGGAAAAAGGCAACCAGAAGATAACTCTCAAAGAAGTCTTCAGGAAGCTCAACATGGACCCCTATGACCTGACGGTGGATTCACTGGACGTCCACGCTGTAAGAGTTAAAACATCTGGAAAACCACTTTAATGTAAACTGCTCAGACTGCAAATAAAGGGGAATTACTGATGGATTGTTGTTATTCTGATTGCTCAGGACAAAGGCGGCGGAGTTTAAGCTGATGTCTGTTTTATGCCAAGTTCTGATTTACTGTTTTTCACACGCTCTCTTGTGACTGGCAGGGAAGACAAACCTTCCACCGCTTCGACAAATTCAACTCCAAGTACAACCCTGTTGGAGCCAGCGAGCTGCGAGAGATTTACTTGAAAACCGACAACTACATCAAGGGAGAATACTTTGCGCGTCTCGTCAAGGTGAGGAAAGGAGAGGATTCACCCAAGATGATGTTATTCGTTACTGCTGGACAAATCTGGTGTTCTACTGAGGTTTAATGGGACGCTAGTCAATGCCATCATATTCCTGTAATAATGGTTGTCACTTTTTTACCAAAAGTGATTCTGGAAAAGATAAATCACTACCTTTTTCTTTCAAAATGATGTTTTAGGCAAGAAAACGACAACATGGTCCATTACTTTAGAAAGATATTGATATTTTGTGGGATTGAGAAGTCATCAAGGGTTGCCTTCTATTTACTAGACAAATCTCAATTATTGGCACTCCATGTAAAGAATGTTAAAATAAATCTCATCTCAAAATGGTGACCCTAAGATTAACTAAGGTAAACTTGGAGTCACCTCAAGATTTTTTTTTTAATAAATGACCATACATATGGAAAAGATTAGGTGAGCAGTTAATTTTTGTAGCCGTGTATGGACTCATAAATGGTTAATGGCGTGTACAAATACTCGTATAGTACTTTATCTAGTCCGAAGGATCCTGAAATGCTCTACATTCAGTCATTGGCAGAGGCGAGATTCTAATGCACCTTTGACCAGCAGGAAAACCAGGTGGCGTCTTTTCCAGGGACTCAAAGACTGAGACAGACAAACCAGCAGCCCAACGTTTAACCACCAATTACAGAAACTCCTCCCATCTGAGATAACTTATATCAACTAACTTACTTGATGTAATTTACTCTACCACTTTGAGAGAACTTGACCACTGTGTCACATCATATTCACACCCCAAGGAAGCAGAAATTACCCTCTAGGTTATACCTACATGTCTAAAATCTTTCTAGAACATTTTATTTTAGTTTTTCTAATGAAAAAAAAAACATTCTGTGGTGCTGTGGTGGCACAGAGGCAAAGCACAACACCACATGTGGAGGCCTTAGTCCTCTGCATGGCCGTCACAGGTTCGATTCCCAGCCTTTTAACTTTTGCCGCATGTCTTTTCCCTCTCTCATTGCCCGCTTTCTTGTCTGACCTCTCTCAAATAAAGGTCACTAGAGCCAATAAAACTTTTTAAAAACATCCTGCACGAAAGTATTGTGAGACTACTGCTGCTTTTTTTACATACTGAGTGATTGCAAGTGCCTACTTCAGTCTTATCAAAAGCATCACTGGCTTCCTGTATGGTTTGTGTGTCTGTTTCAGGAAGTTGCCGCAGAGCTAGAGGAGAGCAAGTATCAGTATGCTGAACCCCGTCTGTCGATTTACGGCCGATCTCCCAGCGAGTGGGAGAACCTCGCCACATGGTTCATCCAACAGAAGGTCCACTCCCCCAACATGAGATGGATGATCCAGGTTCCAAGGATCTAGTAAGCACTCAGTCTTACTTGCAGAGCAAACCACAGAGCGTTGCCCTCAAAGGACACCATGATGTTAGCATACATCATGGGTCCATTCAGAAAGTAATCATCTAAAAACTCAAGATCAGTTACGTAACATTTACTTACAGGCAACTGTCTGATTTGTTCATTTGGTAGGATGGGTTTATTTGGCTACTTGTCTTGCAGTGACATCTTCAAGTCAAAGAAACTGGTGCCGAACTTTGCCAAGATGCTCGAGAACATTTTCCTTCCACTTTTCGAGGCCACCATCAACCCTCAAAAGCACAAAATAATCCACGTGTTCCTGAAATACGTAAGTCCTTTCGCAACACCCAAGTGAACGAAAAGACAAGCTGTAGAAGATTTCTCCACATCCGGTGGAGCATAATAGTGAACGTTGCCTCCGTCGCCCTGCAGGTGACGGGGTTCGACAGCGTGGACGACGAGTCCAAACACAGCGACCACATGTTCAGTTACAAAAGCCCGAAGCCTGAGGAGTGGATCGAAGACAACAACCCTCCATACACCTACTACCTCTTCTACATGTATGCTAACATCATGGTGCTCAACAACCTGCGCAAGTAAGTCTAGTCTGTTGGTGCAGCCGATTTAAAAAAAAGTAACTACAATGTGGGCACAACTAGCTAAAAAGTTAGTTGTGCTAACCCTGAAGCACTAGCCATAAATGTTAGCTCTGCTAACATGCTGTATCAACATGGTACTTAGCATAGTGATTTTCAGCTATGTTCATACTTACCATTTTTAATGACGTGTTGCACCACTGTGTACGTAACAGAATTTAATTTTAAATTATTCAGAACAAACCTTTATTTCATGCTTCCAGTTTTAATAGTTGTTGAGTATAGCTAACTCTGTTGCTACTGACTAGGCCTTTAGTCAGAAAACATGCAAGCAGGACATCAGAAACTGTTTAGCTTTGAACCACTATCTGTAGTTCTGCAGCGATGCATTCTGGGTACATAATAGACATCATTTGGTGCACTGCATCATGGGTGGAGAATGTGAGAGGAACCAGACTGCTGCGTGAACAGTCTTAACCTGCTTTTTTGAATATAAACGTTTAACTACTTTAAGAATTAAAGACTTCTACACAGATGTCAAACTGTATTCATAGTTTACAAAACTGCTAAGTAAATTGGTGCGTCATAGTTTATCTGTGCAGCGCCATAGATAAATAGACGTGTTAAATGATTTCACAGTTTGCAAATAAGCTAATGTGCTAAATAAAAAATTAGCTTCGCTTTAGCAGATTAGTGGAATGTGCTCACTGCAGTGTAATCACAAAGATTATTTCAAGGATTTGAACAATGACTATTGTTTAGGTAACACACAAAATTAAATCAGTGGGTTTTGCTAAAAGTTGTTGCAGATAATTGCTAGCACAGTCACCTCCCTCCTTTATTTCTTGTGTACCTGACCATCACCGTTTGTGAAAATAAGCCCTTGTGTGATGAGGAAATCCCTGTGAAAATCTTTGAGAGTGAAATTGTTATAAGTTCACCTTGCGCTTAGCGCTTTCAAGCTAGCTATTAGCTGGTATTGTGGAAATCTCCCTGTAAGCTTTAAGCACATCACATGTTGCCAGGACTACTGTTCTTTACTTGAGTGGCGTCTTGAATGCAGCTCTTATTAACAACCAATAATAATATAATAATACAGTTTCAGTTAAAGGGTCTGAAATAGGCATACTGAACGCACAATAAAGAGTGGTGAGGTTGTAGCCAACTAAAAAGATTCAAAGTGAAGCTCGTGGCAACGTGACTCTGAAAATGTTTCTGTCCACAGGGGCCGAGGCCTGAACACCTTCCAGTTTCGTCCTCACTGTGGAGAGGCCGGCTCCATCACCCACCTGGTCTCTGCCTTCCTGACTGCAGACAACATCTCCCATGGACTCAACCTCAAGAAGGTGCTACCCTCCTGCCATGACGCGGCTCGGTGACCGCAAATGAATCCATAAGGCAATAAATTCACGTGCCAAATTACGTCAATGAGTCCCGGTTTTTTAATAAACATTTTAGCATCCCGCCTGCAGGTGGCAGTGTTGCTCACCTTTACGACACTGTTGCCTCAACCTTACTTGATGTCTAGTTATAGACTGTTATCAAGTAATACAAAGTCACAATTGGCATCATGCGTAAGTGTGAATATTTCAAAATTCCTTGAAAATATTTCTAAATTACCAAAACAAAATCTGTGATTTTTGATTGCAAAAACTCTCAAAAACAATCTCAAAGTCCTGGAGGGTCTGATCAGTGTAAAAAGATGTTCAACATTATTTAATTTTAAGAAGTGCTTACGAATGCAGACAGTTATTTATTAATACATTAGCAGCTTAATGGATTGAATCAATACAACCCATAAAGTTGTATTGATTCATGATCTTGATGTGGCCTAAAAATGAAAATGAGTTTGACCCTCCCCGCCTGCCCTAGATGATGTAAACTCTTATCTTAAGGTTTTGCATCGTTTCCATATTTAGCATGTTCAATAATGGAAGAGATTTAAAGCAACTTTGCTGTAATATGTTCAGTTTGTACCAAAGTCTGGTCTGGTTTACCGGTCAGTGAAACCGGTAAACCAGAAAGACAGACAGGAGCTGTAGAGAGATTTTTTTTTTTTGTTACGTACCTTAAAAAACAGATTTAGTTTTGAAGGTTTCATCCCTTGTTTGTTTCAGTAAGGTGTCAAATAATTCTTGAAAAATCCACTGATTTCTCTTTCCACACGAGTTGTTCTGGATCATCTGATAGACGAACGAGCGTTGGCCTCCAGCGGTAATCTCTGACGCGTGTCCTCGTCTTCCTTAGAGCCCGGTGTTGCAGTACCTGTACTACCTGGCCCAGGTCCCCATCGCCATGTCCCCGCTGAGCAACAACAGCCTCTTCCTCCAGTACTCCAAGAACCCACTGCGAGAGTTTCTGCACAAAGGCCTGTGTGTGTCGCTGTCCACCGACGATCCCATGCAGTTCCACTACACCAAGGTCACAAACATCGCCGTACTTGTGTACATACACTGCTTTCTCTCAGAGGCTTATCAAGTGATCAAGCATCATTGGGTATTGCAGGAGTGTTGAGGTGCATTTTGTTTGTCTAGCTGCTAATATGCTCCTAAAATAAATGTCCAGGAGGCGCTGATGGAGGAGTACGCCATAGCGGCGCAGCTGTGGAAGCTGAGCACATGTGATCTGTGTGAGATTGCCAGGAACAGCGTCCTGCAGAGCGGACTCTCACACCAGGTAAAGACAGACGGATTGTCTCCGTCTTAAAAGCAACGAAACCGTCAACTTTCTGGCTGTTTTGTAGACTTATATTGAAGACATGACACAACTACAGGTCACGTCTAAAGACAAACATATACGCGTATCCATTACTGTAATTTTCTAATCAGAATCAGCTTTGATTGCAGAGTTTGTGCGCATAAGGACTACAGTGACACTTAACTCTGAGTAAAGACATTCAGAATATAAACATGTCTAAAAAAATTGTTATTCCAACTACAATATAAAACAATAATGCTTTGCTTTTAAGAATGTCAGCCAAGGGCAAAGTACAAATATAAACCAGTTTAAAAACTACAAAAATAAACTGGTAGGAAATGATGTTGTGTAGATGTGTGTCTCAAAGGCCAAAACTGCAATTGCTCATGTTAATAATGTGTAAATAATGGACCAGTCATGATTTATTTATTCAAGGTTTATCTGTTGTGTATGAAAGGAATCTTTTATTTTCTACCTGCTCCTTTTTGAACAAAATGTGTAAAATTGCATGTCAGTTGGGATGACAATATTTCTCTTATAGTTTCTTTCCTGTTTTTACTTTTCATTTTCTGATCGAAATAAGTAAATACATTTTCTCTTATTGATAACACATAGACCGCCATCTTGTGCTCAAAACTAGTACTGCCTTTAACACTGAAAAGGAACATTCAAGTCGGCTTAATAAATGGAAAAATGAAAATCCTTTTATTTATTTATTGTATGATTCTTTACTCCTAAGCCCTTTAGAAACCGGAAAATCTTAAACTTTTATCGAATAAGTCCGGTTCCGGACTGTGAAGTATTTGATCTCATGTCATTTATGTCAGAGTTGTGCGATGCAGAATATTTTTTAGCCCGATCCGATGCCAAGTAAATACAGCAGCAGTATTGCTGACACCAATGCCGATGCATTTCATCAAACCTCTGACCTTCTCATGCTTTTGCTTAAAATTTTTTACTAAAAAAAAAAGAAAGAAAGAAAGAGACAGAATTTGGACAAAATAACACATTTTCACAATAAAAAAAAAGAATATAAAAACAAAACATATATTTTTGTGCAACTTTTAGAACAAGTCAAAACACTTTTTTTGTTAGAGTTGAGAAACTAGAACAGCAAAAATAAAACTCCCAATCTGAGGGAATCTGAGACTAAAGTATCGATCTTACCATGCTAGCATCGGTCCGATACCGATACAGACTCTGTATCGGTATGAACCTCTAGTTTATGTCCAGATCGTTGACCTGACTCGTGATTCCTCTTAAGAAAAACTTTGTACCATGAATGTTCCTTCCTTCATGGGCTGCATGTTTTAAACCCACAGGAAAAGAAACATTTTCTCGGCTCCAACTACCTTCAAGACGGACCAGAAGGCAACGACATCCAGCGGACCAACGTGGCCCAGATCCGCATGGCGTACCGCCACGAGACTCTGCGTAATGAACTCAGCTTCCTGGTGGACGCCGTGAAGACAGAGAGCGCTCTGAACCCAGCCGAGTTGTAGACCCGACGGGTCCGACCCAAACGCCTGGGCTGTGTCTTCAGACGACGGGACACTGACTAGACAGCAGATTTTTATTTTTTTTTTTCAAATTCAGTTTATTGGGTTTTGTTTTTTTCCACTTTTTTCTCATAATGCTGGGGGGTAGGTAAAAAAAAAAACAAAAGAAGAATGTATGTAGTGTGTCTGGAGACTGGATTTAAACCAGCACAGATATCACTGGTTTATGTGCCTCTACTGGTTAGGTTTTTTTGTTTAGTTTTTGAGTACATTCGTGCAATTATCATACAGCAACTCATCTGTATGATTTTGAGGTTCAATGAGGGAAATGTCACTTTTTATCAAAGTATGAATAATGATTTTATGCTGTTGCAGGGATTTTACTAAAGACTTAGGATTTATAGTATGAAAACATGAGTTAAAATTGATTAGATGATTCTTTTACAAAATGTCTAATTTCTGTTTTTCCACAACTTAAATAAAGGCTGTAAAACAGATGTTTATAAAGGCTGTAAAACAGATGTTTATAAAGGCTGTAAAACAGATGTTTAATATGCCAGTTTGTCTGAAAAATGACAATCTGGTCCATGTCCAGGTTAAACCAGTGGAAAACAGGTTTCCACAATTTAAAAAACACATTAAACATCAATTTCTTTCAAGTTTATCAAGCATGTGTGTCTCTTGTACATTTAAATGTTGCAGATTACAATTGGTTATCATAATCATCTAGTCCAGATAAAATTTTGAAAAAATATCTAAATTTTAATTTAGGAAGAATTTTTTTTTTACATTTTCTCTAGCTACTAATAACTGCTGAGATGGAGATTTTCCTTTTAAATTAAAGCAACATTTTAATAATCTTGTGAACAACACAAGTCTTTGAAGAACCATTCTTATTTCTCTATCATAGAGTAAACAGGACTATTTCTATACTTTTGCTCAAAAGCAGAATTGGGTGCACCCAAATCTTCATTTGATTTATTAAACTTTGCTTAAAAAAAAAAAAAAACAAGTTTTAAGGAAATGGTGACCACAGTCCTGCAGGTTTCACCAGCCCACATTTAAGACGGTTATTAACTAAATTTAAGACCTGGTTAGACTGACGCTTGATCTCCGTGTTTAAAATCCGCTAAACCGTTTCTCAGCCATGCTACGTCAAAACTGAGACATTTCTCTGTTTGGTGCAAAACAGCTTCTATTGGCGATGCTCTCATCCACTACAGATACAAAAATGCTAGCTAGCTAGTAAAAGTAAACTAGAAAATTCATGAAGAAATTTAACCGGGGCCTGCCAAAGTGTGCCCGTCGGTTTGGACCCAGAGTACTGATGCTAAAAAGTAGCATAATGCTAAGCTGAGCTAAAGTAAAGTCAATAGCATGTGGATAATTAAAAGCATGTTGGCTAACAAGGACTTGCACCATTCAGTATGTTAAAATTAGTGCATATGCTAAAATTTGCCAAAATGTTAATGTTAGCATGAATGCTGTCACCAGCATGTTGTTTGTCATTGACTTACTCCATTCAGTATATGAAACATGGCTTATGAGTAAGAAAAGTAGGTAAAAGCTTTTATTAGGGAAAAGGCTCATGCTAGTGTGGGGCAGTGAAATGCTAATGTCTGTGCTAATGTTAATGAACTGCCTTGCTGCCGGGAACGAGCCGCACGTTTTGATACCACTTTTGTGGCTGGACACGCAGCGGTACGAGCCGCATTAACAGGAACGAAAGAATAATATATAATAAAGAGACATTCTATTGGGTGTAGAGTAATGTGACTGACTTGCTTTGCAAGTCATTCACTGCTCTCCCTATGCATTGCTATGGGCAGGCCCCAACTAGAAAAAAAACATGCAGAATAAGATAAGCTCACCACAGTACTGAGACTGCCCTTGTAAAAGTGTTCAATGATATCCATATAAATACGGACTGTGGGAGAACCACAGTCCTGGTTCTGTTGGACCTCAGTGCAGCTTTTGACACTGTCGACCATGACATCTTACTGAATCGACTGGAGAGTTGGGTCGGACTCTCCGGTCCAGTGCTCAACTGGTTTGAATCTTACATAAAGAACAGGGATTTCTTTGTTTCAA